>QPKB01000006.1:6393512-6548179 GCA_003546025.1 Camphora micrantha | reverse complement strand
GCACTGATCGCGGGGCTCGGCAATACTAAAATCCTGGGGGCACAGCAGCTGGTGGTCTTCAGTGACTCACAATTGGTGACGAGTAAGTTGAACGGAGACTACCAAGCTCGGGACGACAGGATGTTAAGCTACCTAGCTCACACGAAGCAACTACTTTCTCAGTTCAAGAGAGTTGAAGTCAGACAGATCGATAGAGATTCCAACTCTCATGCCGATGCTCTCGCCAACCTGGCCTTTGCTGTTGAGGTTAGGAGAAAAAGAATTGTCGAGGTGGAGACATTGGAAAAAACCAAGTATAGAGCTCCAGCCACCTCCGCAAATTTTGTGTGCTGACCTCGGTCCAAGTTAGCCAAGTTGGATGGACCCAATCATCGCCTACCTGAAGGATGACCAACTTCCCGAAGATAAGAATGAGGCTCACAAAATGAGGCTGAAAGCAGCTCGATTTTGGTTGTCTCCGGATGGCAAGCTCTACAGAAAGTCCATCACCGGCCCTTACCTTCAGTGCTTTCACCCGAAGCAAAGTCGAAGATTTCCTTTATGAAATTTATGAGGGGTTCTGCGGAAGCCACATCGGAGGTCGGTCGCTGGCTTATCGAGCTATAAGCCAAGGCTACTGGTGGCCCTATATGCAGAAGGACGTCCAGCTCTTTGCCCGGAACTGCAAAAAGTGTCAGAAGTTCTCACACTCTCTTCATCAGCCAGTATAGGACCTGAGCCCGCTCTCTAGCCCATGGCCCTTGGCTTAGTGGGGCTTGGACATCGTGGGCATGCTTCACCGAGCTGCATGTAATAAGAGGTGGCTAATAGTAGCTACCGATTATTTCACCAAGTGGATAGAAGCAGAGCCACTGTCCTCCATCACTGAGCAAGATACAAGGAACTTCGTGTGGAATGATTTCATCACAAGATTTGGAGTACCGCGAGCTCTGGTCTCGGACAATGAGACTCAGTTCGATTCCAATTTATTCAGAAACTTCTGCCACGAGCTCGGCATCAGGAACTTCTACTCGACTCTGACGTATCCACAAAGCAACGGTCAGGCAGAAATCTCGAACAAAGTGGTGCTCGATGGGCTCGATCATGGCCAAAACGATGTAAATCTGGCCCGAGAGCTTGACCTGGCAGAGGAGCGAAGGGAAGTCGCAGCTATCCACCTAGCTTCTAACCAGCAACAATTGGCCAGAGGTTACAATCAAAGGGTCAAAGAGATGAAGTTTCAGTTGGAGAACTGGTATTAAAGAAGATGCTTCCTGCGAACAAGAATCCTAATGAAGGCAAGTTGGCACCGAACTGACATGGGCCATTCAAGGTGATCTCAGCAGCAGGACAGTCAGTATACAGGCTTGAGGACATGGATGGTAAAGAGTTGCCCCGGCCATGGAATGCTACGCACCTCAAGAAATATTATTTCTGAGTTGTACTCAATTTTTGGAATCAATAAAAGAAATTCTTGTGGAAGGATTGTACTTTGTTGCTTTCAATTCTCACCAAGTTATACTTTTCGACGGCTATCTCAGCTCGGTTGTGGAGTCAGCTATGCAAAACGCCGAGTTGCGGAACTCGGGAATATGTTCGTTCCGGTTATTGAACCGAACTCAATTACTCGCTCCGGTTATGGAACCGAACTCAATATCCCCAACTCAGGTACTTGTTCCAGTTATTGGACTGGACTCGATTACTTTAACAAATTTGAAAGAGAGCATGTAAAGAAGTCGGTTAGAGAACTGAAGTTGAACACGTGTAATTCTCAATGTTTGAGGGCAAGCATGAAAAAGAGAAAGGTCCATTGTATTCATAAAAAAAGGAGTACAATATCCCGACATCACATTTCCCACCATTACAAAATGAAAGAGAAATATATCAAAAAACAAAAAAAACAAAACAAAACAAGATCTTTAAGTCGCGGTCCCGATGGTAGCATCGGCCTTGGCTTGAGCAGCCCCAGAATCACCAGTCTTGACTGCAGGAGGAGGATCTTCTGGAGAAACACCAGACGGAGGGATAGTCAAAGTAGACTCGGAAGGAGCTTTAAGAGGAGAAGTCAGAACACTTTCAAGGGGACCCTCGGAGGAAGAAGGTGTTGGAAATAGGTGGGCCTCGTGGATGGGATTTCAAAACTTTTGACCCACTTGACTCAGGGATCAAACCCCCATAAGGCCATAAACCACATCTAGGATGCAATCCCTCATACTCGTCTATCATGTACAGCAATAGAACAGCAACACCATGCAACAAAATAATCTACAACAGATAGAGAAGCAGATTATACCATTGGAGCCTAGTTGTGCTCTAATGGAGAAGAAGACTTGCTAGTTGAAGAAACTGCTTTCTTTGTAAGCAACTTAGGATCTCCAAGACCTCTTAGTCTTCCACGCTATGTCCCGAATCAGATCTCTTTTCTCAAAGAAGACTTGTGGAAACTTCAAGAGAAAACCCTTTAAGAAAACTAAGGAACTAGAAGAGAACTAGAAAATCAAGAGAGGTGTGCAACTCTTGCACATAAGGGGGTTGTGCGTGAATTCCAAGAGTATGGACGTCCCAGCCCCCTTGCTTCTCCTTTTATAGCTTTAAGCAACCTCCTTTCCTCCTCTTGTACTAATTGAAATAGAAGTCTTACTTCCACACAAAATAATAACCTTACTATTACCACTATTAGAAGTCTTACTTCAAATAGTAACTTTCTAATTCCTTCATCTTAGAGTTCTAGTAGGATTAGTATCTTTCCAATAACTTGGGCTAGCGTGGGGACCACTAGGGATTCTATAGAAAGCTGGCTCCAACTGGGACACCGCGACCCCACATCTCATGTGCAATCCGGGCCCACAATTAATTGCAAATAACACCACTATATAAATGCAATTGCACTCCAGTCTTAGGAATAAATCACAATGAAGACCCTAAACTTCCCGATTACCACAAGTAGGCCCCTCTATCAATATCCATGAATTAATTGGATTAAAACTGTCACTCCAATTTAAATCCACATCTTATTATCCTTGAACCCCAATTAATCACAGTGATCATCAGTACCATCCAATTAACTTTTAATCTAGATGGGTGTGCACTTACTAATGACAAATCCATTAATTGGCACAAGGGGATAATATAGATAGATTCCATCTTGACCATTGGATGTTCCCACAGTCCTATTACTACGTACCCAAGACACTGAGGTGTTGACCTACAGTTGGCCTCACTCATTGGTGATTCAAAGCAAATGAATATATAAAAACTTGAGTTCATCAATATCTCAGGATTGAGAGCCTATTGCTAGGGAATTATGAGAGCAAATCTTGAACTCGAGACAGTATTCCATAAGGTGCTTCTCATGGTCCTTCAATACATCCAATGTACCAGCACCGTGATTCAAAATCTTACATTCTGATGATCGAGATAAATCACACTATCTCATAGTGATCAAAGCGCTGCAATCTTATCAGATGAGATGCCCAATCTCATCACCAGTTGTGAAGATGTTTAAGTATAAGATTTGTGACACATGTCTCCCTTGTGTGGATCTCATCCATACACATATATCACATCTAATATACTAATGAACCCAGTTCATCTCATGAACCATTAATATCATATGTATTGGTCATGTGCATAAAGTAGTAAAACACCATTCATCTCATGAAAAGAAAACATGATATTATTGATAAATAAAGAAATTAATCAATTTATTACATCATCTAATGGATTGAGTCCATACAATCTAATAGAAGGGACAGAATTCGGCTTAAGCTCCGAAGCTGAGAACTTGGGTAGATCCTGATATACAGGTTGGTCCTCGGGAATCCCTGCCTTTTTCAGTGCAGACTCAAGCTCGTACAGGCATGAGCTTATCTTCTCAACTTGAGCATCGTAGTCCTTTGTCGCCTCGTCCACACCATCTTGGAAAGCGAGCTCGGTTTCGGCTTGGACTGAGGCTTCAAGGTCGGCCTTTTCCTTCAATGCAGCTTCAAGCTCGACCTTCCTGTTTGCCAGCTTGGCCTCAAGTTCGATTGCCCTCATCACCTTGACCTCGACCGCCACCTTCAGCTCGTGGGTCTCGGCCTTCAGCCTGTATATATCGGCAATTGCCGAATCAAGCTCTTTCCCAAGGCGGATGTTCTTCTCCTCCGCCTCTTTTAGCTTCTGGGTACTCCCCTCCAAGGCCGTCGCAAGTTTATTCTTTTCTGCTTCCAGCTTTTCGACCTTGGAGTTGTTTTGGTAGGTCCTGTTCATGACCACCTGAACCCTCTGCACAATCTGAAAAAGAGACCAAGTGTCAAAAGGAGACGACCAAGCTCAAACGTTGCAAAAAAATCTACGATGAGAAGAGCTTACCGAGAGGGCCAACTGCAATGAGGACATCAATAGCGTTGTATCATTTGCCCCCTCATGCCTTTGCATGTCAAGTGGCAGGGCGCAGTTGGCAAATGCTGCGATAACGAAAGGGTTTCCAGAAAGATGGTCATCCACCGTTAGTGGCCTCCCGGGCCTGAGTTGGAGGCCTGGCCTCAATGGGGTCGGCCCTGTAAGCTGGGCTGCCGAGACTAAGCCGGAGCCCTTTCCCTCGTTTCTTCGGTAGGACGCTGCCGAGCTCCTGTGCCTGGACCCTTAGACCTGGGCCTTTTCTCTGGCAGACTCCCTTCCCTTCCGGTATCGGCAGAGCGCTGCCGAACTGCACCCAAAGAAGCAACAGAAACAGAGGAGGCCCCGGCAGCACCCGAGGCTGTGGAGGCGGGAGTGGGGTCAGCTCGGCTACCCATAAGTTTAGCCCCCAGATCCTTTGTCTTCAAAGGAGGTTGGCGTCGCTTTATATCTTTCTCTCTTTCTTCTTCTGGACAGGAGGGAGATGTGTAGGACTCGAGGATTTGCTGTAAGTCTGTGGCTTCTGAGTTAGCTGCGACGTGGAGTCTTCGGCGCCTGAAGCTACTCGACATTCAATGTCGGTCAAGGCTTGCACCGGCTCCACCCCCTCTGGCTGTCCAGACCTTCTCTTAATGTACGAATGGTACCTCGGTTTGTACCCCAGGAGGGCCCAGGCGGCTCGTCATTTGTAACTGTGTACAACCTTCAGCCAAGTGTCGTTTATCTTCCAACCAGCTCGAATGGCCTCTTGCCTTCTTTGGCTCACGTCTGCATGGCAAACAAGAAAGCGTTAGCTCGGCAAAGCAAGAAAGAAAAAGAAAATACAAGAACTCAAAGAGAGTCGGTATTTACTCGGAGGAATCCTGAGGTGACGAGGGACCCTGTATGACCTCTCCAACTGGGTCTCGGCCTCCCCGAGCCCCTAGTTGCCGAAGACGAATAAGCAGTCATCTCTGGCATGCCTATTGGAGTCCTCTTAATCATAGACGAACGGCTGCCGTCTCGGCCTTTCACAAAGATAATAGTTGTGATCACTCCCTATGGATATGCATAAGTCATAGACATCCTCGATGTCATGGACACCGAGGTTGATACCGAGGATCTTGTTGAGCTCGGTGACACCCATTATTATTTTGAAGCTGCAGGGTATCAGTTGGCAAGGACAAAGGTTCCACTTCGGGAGATAGGTTCTCAGAAGCGGATGAAGGGGAAACCTAACCCCACCCTCTACTATTGTAACTAAAGGGAATGGCATCCAGCCATCATGGAAGGTCCATCCATCAAAAGCGTTTTCTGGGTTATCTAACCTGGTCAGAACATCGTTTGGTATCCCATACATAGCCTTAAATCCAGCTATGGCCTCAAGGGTATCTAACTAGTGCCCGTAAATCCCCATTTCTAGGTTTGGAGAAACTGGAAAACGAGGGTAAGGCTCGGGAACTTGAAGAAGAAAAAGGGGCAGAAACCCTAACAGAAGCAAGAGTGCAGAAATAGAGAAGAAGAGGAAGAAGGAAAACTTACAAAAACTGAACGACGGAACAGACTCAAGAAGCGTCGGACTTAGATTGGAGAAGGTCGACGACGACGGGACTTCTCTCCTTTGCAAAACCATCTTTTCTAAATGGATGCGAAAGTAAAAGAAAGAAAGGGGAAGCGCCCCTATAAATAAGGAAGAAAGGGCGCCCTTTCGACTTTCTAGGGCGTACGTATGAGGCGTCACCTCAAGCACCATACACGTCTCTTCGAAACAATTGGATAACCAACCAAACGATGACACGCGGTACCGCCAGTTCATCCTCTGCAGTAACTCAGACGCACTATTAATTACCTCGGGCATGTGAAGCGACGCCATGATGAGGATTAGGCGTCAACGACCGTCAGCAACAGGCACCGAGATGAAAAGCTCCAGACTCAACACTCAGAAGAACTCTCCCATCATAATACTTAGCTCCCGATCTCAAAGAGTTAGGGAACTCTAAGAGGTCAGGAGCTAGGGGCAATTGTGTGAGGCATTTTCATAATACCAAAATGAGTCCCAGTTTCGGTAAGAGTACCAACTAGGCTTGTTCTAATTTCGGCTTCATGCAGCTCGGCAACAGTGCCAGTTATATTCAGCTCGGCAACAGTGCCAGCCTGTACCAAGTTTGAACTATCTTCGGTAAAAGTACCAGCTAGGCATGTCTTGGCCTCGATTATTCGGACATCGGTAATGGTGCATGATGCGTTCATAGCTGGTCTCGGTATCACCTTCAGTTCGGATCAGATAACCGAGATAAATACTGAGTGTATGTCCACGATTACAGAACATGTGATAGACAGATAAGTACCGGATAGAGATAAGGAATTATTCTTATCCGGTGATTACGTCCATAATCCCTAACAGATCGGGATAAACTCTGGATGAGAGTTAATCATCGAAAAATCAGTACGAGATCACGGGATTTTCCACCTACATATACAGGGACTAATTCGAAAAAAGTACGTACACATGATTCATAAGTCTACGCTTAATTCTATTCCTCCTTCCCTCTATTGAATTGTGGAACTAACTTAAGCATTGAAGTGCACTGCGCTGAGAGCAGCAAGGTTGTCTGAGTTCAATTTCCTTCTCCTTTTTCGGGTCTCAAACGTCCTAGCTTTTCCAAAAAAAAAAAAAAAAAAAAGAGTTTTCATATCACCTTAAGTTCGTACAAAATTAGGCACTTACATTGTTTATGGCTTGTAAGAAAATATTTTACTGAGATTCTTGCTCGGCAACCAGATCTCAATTGTTTGGCTGTAGAAGTAACCGGATCTCAATTGTTTGGTTGTAGATCATCTTCAAACCCTAGCTTTTGATGTTGAATCTCTGACATTTCAGATATTTTCAAATCTAATCGAAGAACCGACTTGATCGGGAGTGTTTTGGTGTTGAAGTCACAATCTGATCGAAGAACCGAGTCGATCGAGGGTTTTTTCTGGTGTTGATTGGAGTTTATAGTGAGTACTTTTTTGGTTTTGAACTCGATTTTTGACATTTCAAATAGATTCTTCGATTCGCTGGTTTTCCCCTCTTCTTCCATCGTTCTTGTGCTCTTGTTCTCAAGAGGTTTTTCATCAAACAGATTTCAGTTCATCTGTCGAAGTGGACTTATATTCTAAGTTCCATCCGGGACTTTAGAATCTGAGTCTTTGGATTGATCTTTATTTACTTGAAATTCTAGGGTTTTAATGGCCAGTGACTGCAAGTTTCCTAGTGTTTGAGTGGCTCACCATAAAAAAATCCTAACACGGATCTATTGGAATTGATATGCAGGATCTCAGATGAATTGATATACAGTGAACTGCATTTTCTGACATTTCAGGCAGAACCGAGAGAACATTTGAAAGAAGTCTTTATCAGACCCGTCATCCCGAGAGGACAACCACAACAACAGTAATAATAACCCTGAAGAATACTATAAGGCACTACCTCTTCTGCTGCTACTACTACTATTCTCTGGTACAAGAATGGGATGAATTTATTCAAGTGCTACACATCAGCTGGGACGAGTTCTTAAAGTGCTACATCAGCCATTGCCAGCTACATTTAGAATAAACTCAAGGAATTGTAAGAGGTATTGGAGTTGGAAGTTCATTTCTTCCATGCGGGAAAGCCATGAGATTGCTGTCTTTGTGTTCGATGAAATGCCTCTGAAGTGGGGTTGATGTCAAAACCTCGCAATTTTACTCATTGTTTGTTATGAGGTGCAATTAAGTGTTAAGAAGTTTAATGTTGAAGCTTTCATGTGGTTTTTTCATGCGAGTGTTTGTTTTTGTTTTGCAGTGGTCAATTTTCTCGGGACACCCGGGGCACAGTTGGAGAATGATTTTGTGAAGACCCTTGAGGCTCAGGTAGATGCAGTCATGTGCTTGGTCTCCAGTTCTTCATTAGGATTATTTGTTTTTTGAAGTTGCATGGGAAATTATGGACTTTTTGTGGCGGGAACTTTTATGTGAAGCAAAATATGAGATGTCTAGAATAAATTTATGAGGCCCCAATGGGTGCATGCTAATCACTGGAGTAGGTGGTATGGTATTGATCCAAACCATCTACTTAAGATCTACAAATTTTAACTTTTAACTACCCATTTGAGACGTTCTAAAAATGTTTATATATTTATATATCTAGATCACACGTTGAGATGTAATAGCAATCATTGTAGCTTCATGTCCATTATAATTCTCACTTTATTTCATCATCTTAATCCAGTTTCATTATAATAATAATAATATACATGTTTAAGCAAGTCCTATGAGATTAGGGATATGTGGTGGTAACCATGGTTTTAAAATAGTTTCGGTAGCAATAGTGACTAGATGACCAAGAAGTCCATTAGACTCAGCTGAGCCCGAGCTACTCGGTAGGTACCAAATCTGATACAATTTGGCCAAGTTTTATAACACTGTTTCTGTAGTTATTTTAATAAATACCAGAAAAAACAAATATAAAATTGTATAAAAATCAAAAGACTTTGTAGGAGAAAAATAGTGAACTAAATTATAGGTATGGAAAACCTCATGACAAATAATTATGATCACTATCAAGAAATAATGGTACTGTGTGGTGTGAAATATTGGGGCATTAACTGAGATTTCTGGTTGTTTTAGGGAAAACAACTTTTGTTAAGAGGCATCCTACAGGCGAGTAATACATTTCTCGACCTTTTGGCCAATATCAAGAGTTTGAGAAGAAGTATGGAGTATGAACATAAGTGACCTGTTTCTCCCACTTGGTTGTTATTATTTTTTATTTATTTTTAATGCTGTTTGAGCATGGGAATGTGTCGCTAATTGGACCTTTATGAGTAAGCAGTTCATGACGAAATTTTTTTTTCATTATTCAGCTCAGTTTATTATTATTATTAATCGGTAATTTGACTCGAATATAAGACTTCCTGGTTGAGACAACAAGCATCTTCCAACTACGTTCTTGGCACTTGTTAACTCGATAAGAAATTTAAAAACTAACATCAGTACACAAATATTTTCAAAATTAGTAATTGATATAAAAGAATTTTAAAAAATAAAATGATAATAATGATAAAAAATATCATAGTATTTTTTTTATAAAAAATACTGAGTGCGTCTAGATGTGTGAATATGTCTATTATAAACTGCAAAAAAAAAAAAAAAAAAAAAAAAAAGGAGAAAAAAAATCCACCCCCAATACGAAACACACTCTAAAAGAATCTGATTCTTTCTAAAAGCTTGCATGAAAAATAAATTAAAAAAACCAAACCTGATATAGAAAACTAAAGATATGCCTATACCTAATGCTGTCTACTCCGTGTAACGAAATTTGGTTTGTTTCAGCCGAAATTTTCAAATAATTTCGGTTCGTTCGCTCTACCAAAGCGAACAAGACTCTTGTAATTATCCGTCTCAGAATTCATTCCAATTCATCCGATTCGGTCTGAATTTTATGATTTCGGCCTATTCGTCCAATTCGTCCAATTATTCATCCCAGCATGTAGGTTGCCTTTAAATAGAAAAAAATGAAAAATGAAGGGGCTAAACACATTTTTTTAAGTTAAATGTAAAAGTAAAAATAGCTTTTTGGCCTTTTGGCCTAGAGAAATTAGTGTTACACTGTCTGTAATGTTTTCCACCTATAGGTGTTTCATTTATTCTATTGATGTCTGATTGCCATTGGTTCTTGTCATTGGTTTCAGAAATAAAAATCTGATATCAGTTATATGCTGCTTCTTTGTTAGTGGAGCGCTTACTATATCTTATTTTAAGTAAAGCAAGATTTCCTCGTGTCATTCTTGTCTGGGTTACTTACAATATGCTTCCTTATTAAAAACTTGTGTGTTTATAGTGAGTTCTGACTGATTTTTCACTTTTCAATGCTTTGACATTAGTGCTTATTCTTATTATTGATTTGGGGGCTAACTTAGTAAAAGAAGATCGCATTGGAGGTGAATGGAACTAGTGAAAGTGTATTACCTTTGATTCTTCTGCTGACTGCTAGCATTTTAATTATAGGCTTTGTAGCAGAGAAAAGACATTGAAAGCTACAAAAGGATTCTCAAGCCAGAAGATAAATCAAGCAAAAACAAGGTATTGTTTTTATCATATTAGAATAAAATCAACACATCTTCAACATCCTTGTTTTCGCAACATGTGCTAGTAATGCTCTAGGCCTAATATTGTGTTGGTACTTGATACTTCTTTATAGCAGTGTGTTCACGGTCATTCACACCATTGGACCAACACCTATTAGGGACAAATTAATAGATATATCTTTTTTTTTTTTCCTGGATGTGTGATAGGTGTCTTGATTATTTGGCTTGAGTTCTGGAGTTTTGCGTACCATGGAAACTTGAATAAGCAGATATATTTTATCCTTTCAGTATTTTCTATTCCTTCAATGTTTATGTGTTTACATGAGTAGGCCCATGCCTTGAATTATTAGCCTTGTCAGTGAGAGTAAAATTTAGATGGGGACATTTATTTTAAACTGTTTGGATTTTAAATTTATGAACATATTATAGAGCCCACCAATTTCCTCCCATGTTATCGGCAAAAGCAGACTGGACAAAAAAATAAAAATATGAGCGTCTCCCTCCTTTTCTTGGTTGAACCGAGTGAGAGAAGAGGAAGGAGGAATTATGTTCAAAACAAGATTTGATTAAACAACATCTTCTGTTCAAGAGAGAGGGTCACTACATATGGAGGTGAATTATGGTCTTTTTATGATCGTGTGTATAAAAGATCCAATGGCCCCAAAAAAAGCTGCAATTTTGCAGCATTCATTTTGGGACCCTTCTTGATTGTGTGTGAATTGTTGACTCCTTTACCACAGCTAATATATACTTTCCTCCTCTCAATCTCTATTTTGTACATTGCATACCCATGGTTGGTGATCCAGGCTGTCACTTTTTTTTTTTGGCAAAAGAGTAATTCATTAAAACCAGAAGCAATAACAAAGACACAGACAACCATACTCCCACCAAAACTACCCCACAAAAAGACCACATTGAGTAGCCTCCCCGTAAGAGCATTAGCGCCCATAGTTGTCAAGTTTGTTTCGATTTGGACGAAATCTCTGATTTCTTTCGTTTCGAAACCATTACCGAACTGAACATCTCGCATTGAGATGTTCGGTTTATAATTCGTTACTATTCACCGAAATACAGGGTTTCGTAGAGAAGAAACACAAATTTGGACGAATATTACCCGAATCGACAAATTCAGACGAATTAGGGAAGACTGTTACAAAAAAAAAAAAAAAAAAAAAAAAAAAAAAAAAAAAAAAAAAAAAAAAAAAAACACCAAACCAAATCAAGCCTTTTCCACTAAGTGGGGTCGGCTATATGGATTTGATGACGCTAATCAAATTTGTTTAGGGCCATGTCCTCCGTTAGATCCATATAGGCAAGGTCATGTTTAATAGTTTCTTTCCAACTTCTCTTGGGTCTCCCTCTCTTACTCCTGACAATCTCCATGCTTTCACACCTTTTAATAGGTGCCTCCGTTGGACGCCTTCTAACATGACCGAACCATCTCAGTCGATTTTCTCTCATTTTATCTCCAATCGGTGTTATTCCTACTTTGCCCCTAATCTCTTCGTTCCTAATCCTATCTCTCCTTGTGATCCCGCACATCCATCTTAGCATTCTTATCTCCGCAACTTCCATCTTCTTAACATGATTATGCTTTACTGCCCAACACTCTGATCCATATAACAACGCTGGGCGTACCGCCATCTTATAATATTTTCCTTTAACCTTGAGGGGGACTTTCCGATTATACAAGATGCCCGAAGCACTTCTCCATTTGGTCCACCCGGCTTGAATCCTGTGGCTTACATCAGTATCAATCCCTCCATCCTGTTGCACCATAGATCCAAGGTATCTAAAACTTTCTTTCTTTACAATCTTTTGTGTACCCAAACTTACTTCTCTGTTACCAGGTGTCCTACTTTGACTAAACTTGCATTCCATATGTTCCGTCTTGCATCGGCTTAGCCTAAACCCTTTAGTCTGTAACGTTTTTCGCCACAATTCTAGCTTAGCATTCACTCCTCTCGTTTCATCCACTAAAACAATGTCATCTGTAAATAGCATACACCACGGCACCTCATCCTGGATATGTCTTGTAATCTCATCCTTAACTAGGGCAAACAAGTACGGGCTTAACGCTGAGCCTTGGTGTAGACCGATCGGGATAGGAAACTCTTTAGTCTCTCCGCCAGTCGTTCTTATAGATGTCACGACTCTATCATACATATCCTTTATCGCCTCAATATATGCGACACACACTCTTTTCTTTTCCAGTACTCTCCATAGAATCTCCCTAGGAACCCGGTCATATGCCTTCTCCAAGTTAATGAACACCATATGTAAATCTCCCTGACCTTCTCTATACTGTTCCATTAACCTTCTCAGGAGAAAGATAGCCTCCATGGTTGATCTCCCAGGCATGAAACCAAATTGATTCTCTGAAAAGTTTGTTGTTCTTCTTAGTCTTCTCTCAATAACTCTCTCCCATAATTTCATCGTGTGGCTCATCAATTTAATCCCGCGGTAGTTCGCACAGTTCTGAATATCTCTTTTGTTCTTGTATATGGGTATAAGACTACTTTTCCTCTATGCATCAGGCAGGGAAGACAGTTACAAAAGGATAAAAAAAAAATTAATGTAGTTGAGCAAATCTAAAAGCGAAATAAATTCGAAACCTGTTTTCGAGCAGAAATGCCTCATCTTCTTCTCGTTCGACGGCATGCAGGTTTCAAGATCCCCTTCAATCTATAAATTGGGCTCAAAGATGCATGTATCAGCAGCAAGATCTTTTATTTTCCTATTCCATTTTCAATATCTTGAGATCATTCGTCCATTGAAGGCTGTCCAATTGGGTTTCTCCCTCGCCGAGATCTGTCGAGTGAATTACTCCTCCCCAAGGCTGTCGATTGGATTTCTTTGTGAAGAGCTTTGGTTGATTTCTCCTTTGCGTGCTTTGTCTGATTTCTTTGCAAGAAAATCTCGTAGATCCTTAGGTATGCATCGATTTCTCCCTCTCCTTCCATTTCAGCCTCGTCATTTACACTGCAGCATCGATGGGTTTCTTACTTTCTTTACAAGTTTCATTTTTTAAGGGCATGTTTGGTGAAATCTGGGGATGCTTTTATGGTGTGGTCCAGCCCGCCCATTTTATTTGCTGAAACTCATAAAATAATGGTCCTTATGCAACCGTTGTGATGGTGCCAGAAAGTGAGGCCCATTGTTTTCTTTTTTTTTTTTTCTCTTTTTTGGCTCATAAAACGTGAGGCCCACTGTCTTCTTCTCTTTGTCTCTTTTTTTGGCTCATATAACGTGAGGCCCGCTCTCTTCTTCTTCTTCTTCTTTTTTTTTTTTTCTCTCTTTTTTTGGCTCAAATAATGGTGTTGATATTGACTGATGATATGGCATCAGATAACTTGGCCCACTTTTTTTGCAATTTCCATTTAATCTCAATTGACTGATAATATGGAATCTGATTTTTTTTACAATATAAACATTGAGTCTCAATTGACTATTTATTTGTGAAATACCTGGTGGCTGTTGCATATTCCATTGGACAATTTTTTTTTTTTACACTTTATTTGATGTTATTAATTATTCCATTAAACAAATTTTTGTTTGATGAGTTATAGAACGTGAGGCCCACTTACATGGCATTGTACAGATGTCTTCATTTCTTTAACTTGATGATCATAGGCCCACCCATTTTGTTTGCTGAAACTGAAACTGATTTGAGGCCCACCTTTTATTTGGTGAAACTGATTTGCACGATGGGCCTTTGAATGAAACCATTTAAAAAACTGATTTGAGGCTCACCTTTTATTTGCTGAAACTGATTTGCATGATGGGCCTTTGAATGAAACCATTTAAAAATTATAAAAAGAGATCCTGTTGATTTACAGAGAGTGAGGCCCAGTTATTTTTAATTCTGCCCAATTTTGTAATTGCTTGATGACACCTATTAATAATTGAAATATTAAACTTACTATTGTACTTGTCTATCATTTGTGTGTTGCTATTATATCAGATTTGGAAGATTGATTCTTTGATTTGAAAATGAGTGATACTACACCCATATCATCTGCCGCTGCGAGTATTAGATCCGATGATCTTGCATGGGTGTATGGTTATGTGGATCCAACCAACAACAAACATGTAATATGTTGCTCTTGTAAAAAAAGTCATAAAAGGTGGTAGAATCACTAAACTTAAAGAAAACCGTGGAGATGTCAAATGGCAAATTGAAAGACTTGTTTTAGAAGGTAAAAAGGATAGGGCAAAGAAAAGGCAATTAAATGAGGAGATTGGAAATCCTTATGGAACTCCATGGGGTGATGCAAATGAAGATGATGTTGAGGTAGAAGAAGTAGAACCATTTACAAATCCAATTACCCCCACCACAAGTAGAAAGGGTAAAGAGAAGGTCTCTCAAATATCTACCCAAAACAAAAGAAAAGGGTGTGTCAAATACTTCCAACCTCCAATGTCGAATTTCTTTGCACCACGAACAAGTCCTGGATCTTAGCCAGGAATCAAATCATCATTGGCAACAAAGGAACTGAAGGATGCAACTGATTTGGCTGTTGGCCGTTTTTGGTTTGACGCAAATCTCCCATTTAATGCAACAAGATCAAAATTTTGTCAACCAGTGGCTGATGGAATTGCTACAGTGGGGCCAGGTTATAAGGTGCCATCATATCATGACCTTCGTGGAAAGATTTTGGGAAATATTATACTAGAAGTTAATGCTTTCATGGAACATTATAAATCATGTTGGAGTGAAACTGGGTGCTCTGTTATGGCTGATGGGTGGACAGATGAAAGGCAAAGAACATTGATTAACTTTCTTGTGTATTGCGCAAAAGGGGTAATGTTCCTGAAGTTGGTTGATGCAAGTCCAATTATAAAAAAATCAGATGCTCTCTTTAAATTTTTTGATGAAATTGTCTTGTTGGGCCTAACAATATTGTCCATTTTATCACTGACAATGATGCCACTTACAAAGCAGCAGGAAGAAGAGTGGCTGAAAAATATGGGACTTTATATTGGACAGCTTGTGCCGCCCATTGCATAGATCTGATGTTAGAGGACATGGCCAAGACCCACTTGTTTCCAGTAAATGCATCCACAATTGAGACAACAAGGAAAATCACAAAGTTCATTTACAATCATTTATAAGTGTTGAATTTAATGAGAAGAGAATATACAACTAGAAGAGAATTAATCTGACCAGCCATTACAAGATTTGCTACCAATTTTATTAGCCTGCAGTGCCTTTTTAAATACAGTAAAGAACTTAGGCAAATGTTTACAAGTACTGCTTTGGTTGAATCTAATACTTCAAGTACCCCTGTTGGCATAGAGTTCACTGAAATCATACTCAATAGCACATTTTGGAAGGATGTTGAGCATATATTGAAGGTTAGTGAAGCTTTTGTGGTAGTTCTATCTAGCCGACAGTGAAGGGAAGCCTGCAATGGGTTATGTGTACGAGGCAATGGACCGAGCAAAAGAGGTGATTCAAAAGAGGTTAAAAATAAGGACTACCAGCTATACTAGAAGATTATTGATCGCAGGTTGGAAAATCAACTTCATAGTGCGCTACACGCTGCAGCATACTATTTGAATCCTACATTTTTCTTTAGTCCTACTTTTTCTAAGCATAGTGAAGTTGTGAGGGGTCTGAATAATGTCATAGAGAAATTAGTTCATGATTTTGATACTCAGGACATGATTTTTAAACAATGTGATGCCTATAAAGATTGCCGTTTTGACTTCGGTTCTGTAGCAGCAATACGAAATCCAGAGAAAATGTCTCCAGGTAAATGAAAGTTTTTTTATTTTTTTATTTTTCATTAACTTATTATATGACTGCGGTTCATAAAATATAATTTAATATTTCATATAAATTTTTACAGATAAATGGTGAGATCGGTTTGGAAATGGTACCCCCTGAGTTAAAAAAATTGGCAATTTGAATTTTGGGTCAATGCATCAGTGCTAGTGGTTGTGAAAGAAATTGGAGTATCTTCGAACATATTCATTCTCCTAAGAGAAATAGGCTAGAACATCAGAGGCCGAATGATCTATTTTTTGTGCATTATAATTTGAAGCTCCGTGAAAGGTATATCAAATGTTAATCATACGTGATTCTTTTGCAAATTATTAATTGTCATAGCAAAATATTAACTTATGTAAATTGTAGGGATATGCTCAAAAGGAGTGGAAATGCTACTTCCGACCCAATCAGTTTGGGGAATATTAATATTTTGGTGGATTGGGTTGTTGAAGAAGCACCTCTCTTGACCATAGAGGATGTCGACGGTTGGACGGCTATGGAGCAACCAGCACAAGTGCAAGAGGGTATCCCTGATTTTGATGGGGGTGATGAAATTGGTGGCCCTATAGGAGAGTAACTGGGAGCAAATGAAGATGATAATCATTATTACAGTGACATGCATAGTTAGCTGAGTTCTTGCTTTATTTTGTGATATTTGAGGGGGATGTATTTGAACCTTATCTTTTGCAAATTATATTTGTGATGCTTGGTATAATGAAATTTTCTATATATTTTTAATATATATATATATAATTTTCTTATATTTTTTAAAACAAATTTCCAAATTGGAAAGCGAAATTTCCGAATAATCCAAGATGTTTCATTTTGGAACCAAACCGAAATGGCATCCGAAACGAACTTGAAAACTATGTTAGCGCCTTATCCCGGTTTATATCCAGATTACATGAGAAACAAAATTTAGTCAATGAGTGGGCAGCTGAGTTAAAGGTTCTACGAATATTAATAAACCACTACATGAGCAAAGTGCAAAATTAGATTCTTGATATAACTAACAAATGGGTTGATTGCCCAATCAAAATCGCCAATAAGGGCCTGAACCACCTCTTTAGCAACCAAGCACACTTGGATCCTTGCAAAGCCCTTTTCTCTCCCCTCCTTTACAGCTGCGAGAACCGCCCTCGTTTTAGCTTCCTTGACGAGAAGACTTTAGGGCCAATCCAAGCACTTGAATCCACGACAAATCCTCTAAGCAAAGCAACATGAAGCCAAAAGCAGTTCTTCCATCTAATGCCCTATAGGCAGCATCTGAGGATCCAATCACTCTGTGGGATTCCTTTTCCATAACTTTTTTCCCATCCCTTATAATGCAAGGATTATTAAGATTGAGCAACAACCCTTTAATCGACTCGATTATGTCATTTGGTTTTTGTCAGAATCCAGATGAGTCATGTGTGTACATGAAAAGTGAAGGAGGTAGGGTATTTTTTCTGGTACCATATGTTGATGATATCCTTCTTCTTGGGAGAGACATAGGAATGTTATCAATGGTAAAAGTTTGGTTGGTTAAGACTTTTGATATGAAGGACTTGGGAGAAACTAGCTACATCCTAGGGACCAAACTCCATCGAGGCCAGAAAAATAGGATGATTGGCTTATCCCAAGTTGCGTACATAAATAAGGTACTGGTACGGTTTGCTATGCAAGTCTCCAAGAAGGGTAGCACACTTTTTAGGCATGGAGTGCACATTTCCAAGGATCAGTGTTCCAAGACACCCGAGAAAAATGAGCAGATGAGGTCGATACCATACGCTTCGGCTGTTGGTAGCCTCATGTATGCTATGCTATGTACTAGACCGGATATCTGTCACGCAGTGGGCCTAGTCAGCAAATATCAGTCTAACTCAAGTCCTGACCATTGGACTGTTGTAAAGTGTATTCTCAAATACTTGAGAAGGACTAGATATTATATGTTGATTTACGACAGTGATGAGCTAATTCCAGTTGGATACACAGATTCTGACTTCATGTCAAGCAAGGATTCGAGGAAGTCCACCTTTAGTGATGTGTTTATGCTTGGCTGCGGAGCTATCAGTTGGAGGAGTATTAAACATGGATGTTCGCTCATTCCACCTCGGAGGCTGAATATATAGCGGCTCGTGAAGCAACTAAGGAAGCAGTATGGCTCAAAAGATTCCTTCTGGAACTTGGAGAAGTACCTTTGGCACGATAGCTGCTCGCAGTTTACTGTGACAGCAGCGGGGCAATCGCTTAGTCCAAGGAACCCAAGAGCCATAAGAGGCAAAAGCACGTATAGAGAAAGTATCACTTGGTCAGAGAGGTGATATTGCCATCACCAAGATAGCATTTGCGGATAATCTGACAGATCCATTTACTAAGCCTTTGACCACAAAAGTCTTTGAGCAGCATGTAGACGGGATGGGCATGAGATACATCCATCAGATGATGTAATAAATTGATTAATTTCTTTATTTATCAATATAATCATGCTTTCCTTTCATGTGATGAGTGATGTTTTATTACTTAATGCATATAACCAATACGAATGACATGGTTTATGAGATGAACCGGAGTCCACAAGTATATTAGATATGATACATGTGTGTGGATGAGATCTACATACGAGAGACATATCTCACAAATCTTATACTTAAATATTTTCACAAATGGTGATGAGATTGGGCATCTCATCTGACAAGGTTGCAACACTTTGATCACTATGAAATAGTGTGATTTGTCTCAATCATCAGAATGTAAGATTTTGGTTCATTGTGCTGGTACATTAGATGCATTGAAGGACCATGAGAAAGCACCTTATGAAACACTGTCTTCACTTTAAGGTCTGCTCTCATAATTCCCTAGCATTAGGCTCACAATCCTGAGACATTAATGAACTCAAGTTTCTGTCTATTCATTTGCTTTGAGTCACCAGTGAGTGAGGTCAATTGTAGGTCAACACCTCGGTGTCTTGGGTACATGGTAGGACTGTGGGAACATTCAATGGTCAAGATGGAATTTATCCTCATTATCCCCTTGTGCTAATTAATGTATTTATCATTAGTAAGTGCGCACCCATTTCAGTTAAGAGTTAATTGGATGGTACTGTTGATTACTAGAATTGATTGGGTCTCAAGGATAATAAGATATGGATCGAATTTGGTGGGCAGGTCAAATTGATCCATGGATATGGATGGAGGGGCCTACTTGTGGTTATAGGGAAGTTTAGGATCTTCTTTGTAATTTATTCCTAAGACTGGAGTGCAATTGCATTTATATAGTGGTGTTATTTGTAATTAACTGTGGGCCCAGATTGCACATGAGATGTGGGGTCGCGGTGTCTCAATTGGAGCCAGCTTTCTATAGAATCCCTAGTGGTCCCCACACTAGCCCAAGTTATTAGATAGTTACTAATTCTTTTTGAACTCTAAAAGGAAGGAATTAGAAAGTTACTATTTCTATTTGAAGTGAGATTTCTAATAGTGGTAATAGTAAGTTACTAATTATTGTAGAAGTAAAACTTCTATTTTAATTGGAAAAGAGGAGGTTTCTTTGAGCTATATATAGGGGAGCAAAGAGGCTCGACGTCCACCCTAGGAATTCACGCCCTGCCCCCTTCAAGTGCAAGTTGTTGCACACGCCCCTCTCATCTCTTTATTCTAGTTCCTCTTCTGGTTTCCTTAGATAGTCTAGTTGTTTTCTTTAGGAGATCCCACCCATCTCCTTTAGAGAAGAGATCTGATACGAGATATAGTGTGGAAGACTAAGAGGCCTTGGAGATCCTATTTTGCTATAAGGAAAGAGCTTCTTCATCTAGCAAGTCTTCTTCTCCATTAGAGTACAATCGAGCTCCAAAGGTATAATATACTTCCTTGCATGTTGTAGATTTTGTGGTTGCTTGTTTGGTGCTGTTACTATCTTCTAGATAGAGTTTATTACTTTATATGGTTGATGAGCTTGATGATTTGGATCCTGGATGTGGTTTATGGCCTTGTAGGTACTTGATTCCTGAGTCAAGTGGTCAACAGTTTTGAAAACCTATCCATGAGGCCCACCTACTTCCAGCACTTGTCATGTCCCAAGTGACCACTAAAATCTCCTGAATGTAATTCTTGAACAACATGTTCTCGAATTGAAGTGATAGGTAGGCAAAGCTTGGTACCTCTGAATAAAGAAGCCATCATGTATGTTATAATGTGTATGCTTGTCTTGGTCACCATTAAGAAGATCTGAGTAGATATTACCAAAATCTTTGTCATCTGCATACTCCCACTTGATTTGCTCAAAACCTGGTACAATGACTTCCATATTGGTGAGGAGATGTTTCCTACGACTTAATGCATCAACAACTAGATTGTCTTTGCCTGCTTTATGTCGGATGATGAAAGAAAACTCCTGGAGGTAGGCACTCCACTTGACTTGACATCCATCATGTGCCTCTGTGATTGCAGATGTTTTAGTGCCTCATGATTAAAATAGATGAAGCATAGAATTCCAAATCATATAGTGAATATTTGCGCTTGACATCGGAGAGCTTCTCACTAATCACCCGATTCCTCGTCATCGTTGTTGTTGAAAAACATCACCATAGGCCGTCACCTCCTCTTCCTTTGTCGAAACCAGCGAGCTCAACATCCTCTGTTATATTTGAGTTCACCAGGAACCACCCTCTACCTTCATGTAAGGCCTCGATCCTAATTAATCTTCATTAGTGTAGTTTAATTGTGTTTAGATGCTAATTGAGTAAGTTTTTACATTAGATTAATAGTTAGGTTAGTTTGGTTTTGATTAGACTGAGCTCCGGGCATAGGAAGGGTAGTTTTGGAAAACCGGCATTGACAATGGTATTTTCAAAATAGTGTGATTTTGGGCTCATTGGCTAGATGTTTTAATTTCGTGGAACTTTCATTAAGGGACCATAGCATTCTGAGACCGAAAAACCAGGTTATTCGCGAAATGCTTTTCAATTAGTAATGGTAGTTTCTTAATTTCACAAAAGCCACTTTTATAAAAGTAGTCGATACCCACCTTCCTCTCACTTTCCTTTTTCTTTTCTCCTTCTCTGGGAAGTCAGACGAGAGCTCGCATTGGCAGTTCTGCCGCGTTCCTCATTACTCCATTTCCTCTCCAAATCGAATTTCAATCCGTGGAAATTCTTCCTCTTGGCCACACAATCATCCTCAACCCATTTTCCAGCGAATCCAAGCTGGATAGCCCCCATTCCCATCGATTTCAAGTCTGTTCGGCTACCTAGAGGTAAGGGATCTCACCCAACTAGGCTCGCCCTCTAGGCTCCATTTCCACTGTGAATCCCAAGTTTCGTGGCCTGAGTGCAACTCCTCCTTCGTTTTCCTTTTTGTAGTTATTTTGGGGTGTTTGTACTCTTTAACTAGTTCTGCAGGATGGACATGACTAATCAAGGTGCTCATTTTCTAAATGTTTATTTATTTTTATTGATTATGTTTCTTTGATTTCTTTATTTTCTCCATGATAAATGGAATGATTAGGGACCTCTAATGATAAAAATACACTAGTTGGAGCCTAGATAAGTCTTACTTCTCACAATAACAATTACTAAAAATTGCATCTTGGCTCATCCTGATGGGAGAGAAAATCCATACCATACATATTTCTAGTCATTAGAGGCAAATGGATCTGATTCCTTAGGTTGCAGATTCTATTCTTATTTTTTATTATTTAAATTGGTTTTCTGATTTTTTTTTATATTGGTTGCAACATACTTGTTTAGATTAGGATTTTCAATATTAGGACTTTTAATTGGTTGTAATTTTGTAATTAATTTTTAAATTCAGTCATTACTGGTAGTATATTTTTTTATTTAGGCTACAATTAGGTTTCTAATTAGGCTAGGTCAAGAGCGGAGCTACTACCATTCCCCGTGGATCGACCTTGGACTCACCGAGTTATTACTACATCGCATGACCCTGCACTTGGGGTAGCGATCACCATCTTTGGTTTCAGTCAATTCCTTCGGAGATTGATCTATTTTTGATCAAGGATCCAGGGCTGCGCTCTCAATCCATGGCCTCCAGGCCCAATATAGCAGGCCCATTTACATACTAGTTTAGTTGTTAGCTGTTAGTATGGATCTAAACCCAAGTGTATTTACTAGATAAGTAT
Organism: Camphora micrantha; assembly: GCA_003546025.1. Lineage (NCBI taxonomy): Eukaryota > Viridiplantae > Streptophyta > Magnoliopsida > Laurales > Lauraceae > Camphora > Camphora micrantha. The sequence goes on along the minus strand of QPKB01000006.1, from coordinate 6,525,838 downwards.
GATTTGAATGTAATCAGGGATTAAACCCTATAAACATATATATCGCAGTCGACTATGAAGGGGGCGACATTCATCTCCATCTCTCTCTCTCTCTCTATATATATATATATATATCTTATGTCTGTATCTCTTCTCTCTAAAATGACATGGTATCAGAGAAGGGTCGATCAGCTGTGATCATATCCTAAGTCATCTTCCAAGCATTGGAAGCCTATCTGTGATCATCCCCTTCAGACGGATCATCTCTGATCATCCCCGATCACCTCAGATTAGGTGTGGCCACCTGTGATCATCACAACTCAGCAGCGGAATAGCCAATCTATGGTCACCTGATATTTCTCTTATTTATGGTGATTTTTCCAGCAATTATTGATCATCAGAGGTAGACCATCTACCAAATCTTTTGGTATTTTAGTTTTGTCCAACCGATTTCATCACGGCCGTTCAAAATTGTGAATTTTGATCCATTTTGAGTGAGACTTCTTCCAATAGTTGCGAAAATAGTCTACCCCCCTTTCATCCCCAGTCTTTGATCTGGCCATTGATCAACATCTGGGGCCCACATGGAAATCCTTCCACTGATGAGAGGGTCGTCTACTGTCTGTTGTGCACTGTTGTGCATTGTTGCGTGCACTGTTCCTCTCCATCCTCAGATCTGTGAGTAGATCAATTGGTGGTACAACACCTGTTTAACTGCTGCTGTGTTGGTTGCTGCTGATTTCCACTGATTGCTGCTGTGCTGCTTTCTGCTTTCTGAATTCTGGAACTGTTGCCCTGTTGCTCTCTGGGTTACTGTTACTGTTGCTGTTGTTTTTTTCTTCATCTGAGTGGTTGTGTTTTCCCTGTCTTCTCTGCTGATCATCAATATATGCTCGTTGCTGCTTCTTGCTGTTGTTGCCTCTCCACTGCCTTCTGTTGATCTGTTCTATTGGTAACTAGGTTCTACTGCTGGTGTCCGGAAAATACCTTCCCCTGCTATCATGGATAAAACTGAAAAATCAGATCTCTCTATTGTGCGATTTAATGGCAAAAACTATGCGTCCTGGGCATTTCAATTCCAATTATACCTTGAAGGAAAAGAATTGTGGGCCCATATTGATGGATCTGAAACAATCCCTGCTGATGATGCCAAGAAATTTCTTTCTTGGAAAACTAAAGATGCAAAGATAAAATCTTGGATTCTTTCTTCTGTAGAACCAAATTTTATTTTGTATCTAAGATCATGCAAAACTTCTAAGGATATGTGGGAATATCTGAAAAAGGTATATTATCAAAATCATGCCGCGCGTCAATTTCAACTGGAATTAGAAATTACAAATTACTCCCAAGGGACGCTTTCCATCCAGGGTTACTAAGGATTTCTAATCTTCTGTCAGAATATGATGAAATCAAGTTTGCTATTGTCTCTGAAGCACTGCTACCCGAGCTACTTTCTTTACAACAGAACAGCCATCGGGACCAATTACTCATGAAATTGCGCCCTGAATATGAGACAGTGCGATCCAACTTGATGAGCTGAGCTTCTCTCCCCAATGTAGATGACTGTTTTGAAGAACGTCTATGGGAAGAACAACGCCTTGTTACCAAAATTACAATTGAACAATTGAGCTACACTGAAGCTCCGCTTGCCTATGCTGCTAAAACCAGATTTCCTCCTCGGGACATCAAAAGTACAGTGTTACAACTGTAAAAAATATGGCCATTATGCAAATCAATGCAAGCTGAAAGTCTGTAAATATTGTAAGGCCGTTGGTCACGCTATTATAGAGTGTCGGAAGAAGGCTCGCAATTATGCTTCTCGCCCCTATGTGCAGTCAACTCGAAGTGCTTACACGGCTACCACCCCACAATATGCATCTTCTGAATTCAGTGGTTCACTGCCGTTTGATTCACCATCACAACCTGATTCCTCATCACAAACACCGTCATAAGCTCCAATTACTCCGGCTTTGGTAAATCAAATGATTATCAATGCCCTGTCATCTATGAACATTTCAGGTACTGATCCGTCCCTTTCTAATACATGGTATTTAGATTTAGGGGCTTGTAATCACATGACCTCCTCACCCACAAAACTACATCATGTTGTTCCCTACATTGGCACCCTTTCTGTTCAAGCTGCCGATGGGGACCACCTTCCCATAGTCTCTATGGGTAATACCCCTGGCCCTTTCTCATTAACAAATGTTTTTGTGTTCCCTCATCTTGCTACCAATTTAGTTTCTGTGGGTCAATTAGTTGAGAATAATTACAAAGTCTCCTTTTCTTCTTTTGGTTATGTTGCGCAGAACCAGGAGTCGGGGGCAGTGATCGCGAGGCGGCCTAAACGTGGCAGACCTTTTACTTTACTAGTATCTCTAGTTATTCAGAATAAACTTTGGCATCAGTTGTTTTGTTTTCTCCTTCAACATAATTCTCGGTTACGGCATAATAGACTTGGTCATCCAAATGCTGCTACATTGTCCATTTTGTTTCAAACTGTCTCTTGATTTTGTTTCATTTGAGTGTGATGCTTGTAAATTAGGAAAAAGTAAAACTTTACCTTTTTTTTAACTCTGCAACTCGGAGCAATGAATGTTTTGACTTAATCCACAGTGATGTTTAGGGCCTTGCTCCTACCATTTCTCATGGTCATTTCAAATACTTTGTTACATTTATTGATGATTACAGCAGGTTTAATTGGGTTTATTTGTTACATTCTAAATTTGATGTTCTTAATGCATTTAAAATTTTTCTTAGCTATGTTAAAACCCAATTTTCCAAATGCATTAAAACTTTGCTATCAGATTCAGGGGGAAGTATGTCTCCACTGATTTCCAATCTTTCCTAAAAACTCGAGGAATTATATCTCCACGTACTTGTTCATATACTCCACAACAAAATGGAGTAGCAGAATGGAAAAAATAGGCACCTTTTTGATGTCACGAGAACGCTTATCATTGAATCATCTGTTCCTCCTCGTTTTTGGACTGAAGCTCTCACAACTACAATGCGTCTCATAAACCGTCTCCCATCACCTACCATTGCACAATTAACACCACATTTTACACTTTTTGGTCACCATCCATCGTTTCATCATCTACATACCTTTGGGTGCGTTTGCTTAGTTCAGCTGCCTCCCACAAGCACAAAATTAACGGCCCAATCCAGCAGGTGTGTTTTTTTAGGATATGCAACTAACCAAAAGGGTTTTGTTTGCTATGATCCAAAGGCTCGTCGCACCAAGATCTCTCAAAATGTTATTTTCTTTGAAAATCAATATTTTTTCCAAACCAACTTAGATTGTACTTCTCCATCTTCCTCAACTTTGTTACCTGGGTTTTCCGAAGAAACAATTGTTACACAGTTTAATCCTAATTTTGTGTATCATCGAAAGGAAAGAACTACCACTGCAGATGCCCACGCTCTTGATCCTCCTGATCCTCTGGTAAATGGTCCCACGTCTACTGGTACCTTGTGTTGCTCCTCAAGAATTTCTCGACCTCCTGAGAGGTATGGATATACCCATGCTTCCTTGTTGACAACACTATCCTCTGTTTCCATCCCAAGTTCTTATTTGTAGGCTGTGCAACATGATTGTTGGAACCAAGCCGTGAAAGAAGAATTAGATGCATTGACCTAGAATCACACCTGGGTTATTATGGACTGTCCTTCAGTTAAACCCATCGGTTGCAAATGGATCTACTCGATCAAACTAAAATCTGATGGCTCCTTGGATAGACACAAAGCTCAACTTGTGGCACTTGGCAACCGACAAGAGTATGACATTGACTATGAAGAGACATTTGTGTTAGTTGCAAAAATGACAACAATTCGGCTACTTCTCGCCATTGCTGCTTCTCAATCTTGGCCATTATACCAAATGGATGTAGAGAATGCCTTTCTACATGGGGACTTGAAAGAGGAGGTCTATATGCGGATACCACAAGGAGCCACCTTTTCGTTTAAGAAGTATGTATCTCACTTACGTAGATCTCTTTACGGTTTCAAATAAGCTCCTCGAGCGTGGTTCGAAACATTCAGAGATCGTTTAGGCACGATTGACTTTACTCAAAGTCCTTACGATCCATCTCTTTTTCTGAGCCACGCATCTACTGGCTTTATTGTTCTCCTTGTATATGTTGATGATATCATTATCACCGACACTGATGATGCTATGATAAAATGCCTTCAAGCCTCTCTTCGAGATTCATTCCATATGAAGGATCTGGGTCCTCTACATTATTTTTTGGGCTTAGAGGTACATCAGTCTCCCAAAGGCCTGTTTATCAATCAACACAAATATGTGATAGATCTTATTGAGCTTGCTGATCTCGATGAATCTTCCTCAGTTGATACGCCGCTCGAAGTCAATCTTAAGTTGAGTAAAGATGATGGTGATCTTCTTCCTGATCCACATACATACCGGAGACTCGTCGGCAATCTTGTCTATCTCACCATCACCAAGCCTGACATATCTTATGTTGTTAATCTTGTCAGCCAATTCATGACGTCTCCTCGCCACCTTCATCTGACAGCCATGAAGCGAATTATATGGTATTTATTGGGCACTAGAACTCGTGGTTTATATTATCCAAAGGATAATTGTCTACTTCTGACCGCTTATGCAGATGCTGATTGGGTAGGCTGTCTTGATACCAAACGGTCCACCACTGGTTGGTGTATGTACATCGGTCAATCTCTCATTTCTTGGAAATGCAAGAAACAAGAACGGGTCTCCAAATCTTCTACGGAGGCTGAATATCGGCCATGTCCTCTGTTTGTTCTGTAATCCTATGGATTCGGGGACTTCTTTCGGAACTTGGATTTGCATAGGACTCTCCCACTTCCTTGAATGCAGATAATACTAGGGCAATCAGAATCACTGAGAATCATGTTCTTCACGAACGCACAAAACATATAGAAGTTGATTGCCACTTTATTCGAGACGAATACAGGCGTGATGTCATCAATCTACCTCATGTCCTTACCGAGTTTCAGTTTTCAGATATCTTCACTAAGGGACTTCCTCGGCCTCGACATCAATTTCTTGTTTCCAAATTGCTGCTTTATGACTCTCCCGCATCAATTTGAGAGGGAGGGGGGGGGGGGTTGTCAATCCAGGGCCTCCAGGCCTAATATAGCAGGCCCATTTACATACTAATTTAGTTGTTAGCTATTAGTATGGATCTGGATAAGTATGATTAGAATGTAATCAAGGATTAATCCCTATAAATATATCTCAATCGACTATGAAGGGGACGACATTCATCTCCATCTCTCTCTCTCTCTCTCTATATCTTATGTCTGTATCTCTTCTCTCTAAAATGACATGCGCCACTCAAACATAGGACCGCCCAGTGAAAAAGGTGAACCGCTGAGGCATAGGCTAAGACTAGTAAGTTTGATGAATTTTTTTGAGTGTATAATCATTGTACTTGAAGAAGAGAGGAAAGAGGAAGAGAAAAAGAGAGAAGAAAGAAGAAGAGAGGAAAGACAAAGAAAGGAAAGAAGAAGAGAGAAGAGAGAGAGGAAAGTGGAAGAGATGAAGCAAGGTCCTACCATGCAGGACTGTGTTGCAACTTTAAAATAAATACCAAGTATCCAAGAGACCTCAGAGTTGTATTTTTTTGGTACGAGGGCATTTAAGGATAAGGACAATAGAAATATTTTCATGTCGTTTGAGAGTAATGATGCTTGCCTCTATTGGTTGAATATGATACTAAGACATGTGCCTTGATAAGTTTTATTTGAATATAGTGGGATGAATGTAAGAACTTTTGACTCATCACTTTTGGAGCCTTTTTTTTTTTTTTCTTCTTTCGAGGAATATGGAATGAATGTAAGAACCCATTTTTTATGATGTGGGATGGAATCAATATATGAATTTGGCTTTCTTTTTTTTTATTGTGAGATGAATTGAATGTAGGGATTTTATGATTTTCCTTTTTATTATGGGATGGAATAATTGAATGAAATTTTGAATTTTTTTTTTTTTTATTATTGTGGGATGGAATGAATGTAGGAACTTGTGGTTTTTTTCTTTTATTTTTTCCTTTTATATTGTGTGTGGAATGAATCTTGGAACTTATGATTATTTATTTATTTATTTTTATTTTTATTTTTTTGGGTGGGGGGGAATGAATTTATGAAATTGGTGGTTTTCCTTTCTTTTTATTGTGGGATGGAATGAATGTAGGAAACTATGACACCAAGGAGGCGAAGATTGATAGCAATTCTCGCTTTATTACTTCTAAAGAAGCGAGGGATGTACATATCTAAGGAGCCATGCAGGACCTCAATTCTATCAGGTCATGTTTTTGTTCAAGGTATTTTGGAAGGTAATAGAACAGTATGTTTGGAGCTATTTCGTATGGAGAAACATGTCTTCTTGCGATTGTGTGCAGTATTACGAGAAAAGAGTCTACTTGAAGACAGCCGATTTGTTTCGGTAGAGGAGCAAGTGGCTATATTTCTAATGACAATTGGGAAGAATCATAGGAATAGGATTTTGCAAGACAGATTTCAACACTCAGGTGAAACTATCCATCGTCACTTTCATGCAGTTTTAGTAGCAATGATTCACCTCTCGATGGACATTATAAAGCCCCCTTCATACGACCAAACACCAAAGGAGATATTGCCTAACTCTCGATTTTATCCATATTTTAAGGTATCATCTCACACTTAATTATATTTGCAAGTGTTTTTTTATAAATTTAGCTTCACTTTATTAAATTTTGTCTTTTTTTATGAAGGATTGTGTTGGGGCAATAGATGGTACACTTGTGAATGCTGTGATCCCCGTTGAGAACCAGGTGCCTTATAGGGGAAGAAACGGAGAATGCCAACAAAATGTTTTAGCGGCTTGCTCGTTTGATATGCTATTTACTTTCGTTATTGTTGGGTGGGAAGGCACTGCACATGATTCATGCATCTTATTGGATACTATTTCTAAACCACATTTGAATTTTCCACATGCCCCTCCAGGTACTAATGAGTAAATTAGGAATCAAATTACATTTTATATCATAATATAATTTTTTTCTCTTTTCAGGTAAATATTACATTGTTGATGCTGAGTTTACGAATATGCGTGGTTTTCTTGCTCCATACCATAATGTTAGGTATTGGCTATCAGATTTTCGGGGTGGTGGTCATCCTCGTGACAGGAAGGAGCATTTCAATTATGTCCATTCAGCATTGAGGAATGTGATAGAGCGTTCTTTTGGAGTTTTAAGGGCTCGTTTTCCAATTTTAAAAAGGATGCCTCCCTACCCATTCCCTGTACAAAGGAGCATAGTAGTGGCTGCAATGACGGTGCACAACTTTATAAGAAAAGAAGCAATTGCAGACTCACTCTTCAAACAGTATGAGAATGAAGACATATTTCTAAAGGCGAATAACGATGATGATAGTGGTATCTTTGACACCGATACAATAGTGGATACTGCAGAACAGATGGAGATGTTAGAAGTTAGAGATGCAATAGCGGATGCCCTCTTTCAATCATGATGTTATGTGTTTTTATTTTTATTTTCATATTATATATATATATATATTTTGTGTGTGTGTAAATACTGCAGGTAACAAACGTTTTGCTTAGTGATGGTATAAATGACTTTTGATAATGTAACTTTTGACACTGTTGCCATTTCTAGGAATTATGGCTAAAACAGCTTCTAATGTTATAATACATCAAACACAAAGCATCATCTTTTGGCATCTAAAATTCATTTTATGAGTTTTACATTGCCTCATTGAATTTATAATGGATGTCAAATTGAATTTCTGTTATAAATTACCTTTTTTTCTAAAAGACAAGAAATGCCCTTGTAGTAAGCTCTTATTTGTATGTTTACCAAATAGATTTGTTCAAATAGATATGTTTGAATCAGATATGCTGCATATGTTACCAAACTGTTTATTTGAAGAGTCTATTTATCACAGATCTGTTTGAGCAAACATATAAGATTTGCCAAACAGGGCCTAATACTACTGCAATTCATGCTTTTATTATTATTTTGATTATAATTGCGCCTTTCAGTTGTCGGAGACTCTCAGCAAAAATTGTGTGGATAATGTGCATCTCCAAATTATTGAACGTCATATCCTACACGAAATGGTGAAGATAATGAAGAAAAAGGTTATCAAGTTGCTCCCTAGATTTATTAATACCTTTTTTCTTTTGCTACAAGGAGGACTTAAACTCACACTCACAAACACACAACTGCACCTGTGTCCCTAACCATTTGTGCTACGTTCAGGGACAGATTGCTTAATTCTTTCTTATTGTATAATCTGTGATTTTGTTTTCTTTATTGGTTTTGTGTCGTACTCCATGTTTTTCCCTTTTTAATTTTCATAATTGTAATCTACAGCCAGAAACGTGAGGGAAAAGATATTGATTCTCCTAGATGCTTGACAAGATGTTTTTGGAAGGCTTGGAGGAAAGTATCCCCAGTATTATGCTGCATATAATGAACTGAGGTATAAACAAAGATTTATTTGTTCTCACACACTTGATTTCCATAGCTTCCTCAAAAACCTTTCAATTTTTGCTAAACTGAATATTAAAGTGCTAGTAATTTTTTGTGTAACCAGCAAATGGTAAACTCAGCTCATCTCTGATTGGAAAATGTTAATCTTCATTCTACGACCTTGTTTCTGTACCATTTATGCATTTTATCCTTGAACTGTCTATATGCAGACCACTGATTGAAATGCGGTCCACTGATTTGAGGACTCAGAGAATGGTCTGGTTCCCCAAACCAAACCGTAGGTCCTCAGTGTACAATGCACTTCATCCTTGATGCGGGCCAGACAATGGGTCGGCTAACCCATTGGGCCCAGCCATAGGCCCAATGGGAAATCAATTTAATTAGCCATTAAAAAAAAAGAAAAAAAATCTATTTAATTAGAGGTTTAAGTTTTTCAGGAGTCTTAATTAAGTATTTATTTATTTAGAAGTCTTAAATTAGGAGTTTATTTTAGTTGGATTATTAAGCAAGTTTAGTGGTTTAGTTTCCTTTATTGTTCAGGAAAGTCTTGGTGTCCAAATTATCTTACTCCATATATAAGGATGAGTATAGCTTAGTTGTAAAAAAAAGGCTTATTATCAATTAAATCTTAGTTTTTCTGAGTTTTGAGATTTTATCTCAGTTATGGTATTTTTTGATCATCACAAGTGTGTCCTAGTGGCTAAATCCATCATTCAGGAGATTGATCTATTCATCGATCGCGGATCTGGGGCTGCGTCAATTGGTATCAGAGTCGAAGAGTGATCGCGGGAGGACAACTGTCCCTTCCAAATTCTATTCCCTGCCCATTCCATCATCATCTTCCTTCCATCCACTACCATCAGGAACCATCGTCATCTGGCCACCCATCCATCTGTTCCACATCTAGCAGCCTCAATCCCTAATCCCCTCCACCTCAGAAATCCTTGAATCCCCATATCCAACCCCTAATCCCTAAAACCCAGCCCCAACCAATCCCCATCGCTACATCTGCAACCGCTACTGAAGCCCCATCTGAAACCCGTCCCTGACATCTCCAACTGCTACTGAAGCCCCATTTGAACATCGAACCCTCTTTGAGATCAAAAACCCTAACTCCCCGGTACTTAATCATCAGTAGAACCCTCTTCTTTCGCAACCCTACCTTGAAACCCACTTTCATCGAACTTGACCTCTTCAAAACCTTTCCCCTTGTCGAGAACCCACGTCCAAAAATCTCCTGAAAAAAAAAAAAAAAACTTTGCCGAAAATCCCAAACATCTCTCCAATCCGCATTCCTAGGTGAAAAGAACCCTAACCCCACCCAAACCCAACTTGTCACCCCGAGCCCGCCCATCTTCATCTCTAAAACCTAAGCCCTAGACCAAACCCAATTCCCGATCCTTCCACCCGAACCCTAATTGCAACCCCTAAACCCTAATTTATCCCAACCAAACCGCACAACTCCTTTCATCGAGTCATTCCATTGTCCAGCTCCCACACCCAAAACCCAGGGAAAAAAGAAGAGAGAGAGAGAGAGAGAGAGAGAGAGAGAGAAGGTGGGAAGAAGGGTTGAAGAGAGTTGCTGGCACTGAAGTGACCCCAAGCTGCACCTCCATTGCGCCCTTCTTGCATCGCTGCACCGCCTACAAGCCATGGAATCTGCGATCCCACTCCACTAGATCGCCGCAACACCACGTTCGCCAGCATCATCGTAGCGTCCAGCTCCACCATTGTCAATATCAGCTAAGCCCCTCTATTTTTTCTCTCTCTGCACTACTGTCAAGGAAGAGGAAAAGCCCTCCCATGTGTTTCTCACATAACACGTATGAAGTAGGCCTGAGTTGTGGTTTGAACTGAACCCACATAAACTGTAATAAAAAGTTTGGTCAAAGGCCCATTGACCAAGATTAGACGGTACAGATTAATTTTATGGTATTTAAGCCATTTACAATTAATTTTATATCCATACACGTGGAAAATGGAATTTTGAGAATTTGTTCTATTTTGAGAGATTTTTCTTAATTTGAAGTAGGAAAATCTGACAGTTGATGAATATACTCGCCAATTTTGAGAGTTGCAAGATATATGTAAACTAGAGAACAATGAGACACATCATTAGGCCAGAGGCTTGCGACTGGACATTGTGGAGAATATGAATTACTGTGAAACTATTCAAGAGGCATACTTGACGCATTCTGTATTGAGCATATGCTTGGACGGTCTCACATGCAGCAATCTAAGTTCCAAAAACATGTAGAACCTATTCTCCAAAGTTTATCTTCCGATGAATTGCCCATAATTGATACTTACCCAGAACAGGAAGGAGAACTATTAGATATAGACTGTGTGCTATTTGTGGATCATCAACAGAGAGAGTCAACGGGGATGAAAAAATGTGAAACCAAAAGATGTGCTTGCACCCATTAAGAATGACATAGATGAGCTAGGTCAAGGCAAAAATGACCTCGCGGAAAATTAGGAGAAGTGGAAGATAAGGAGGCCAGATTTTTCTCTATGGATATTATTGATCAGGATAGTCAGTCAATAACCGCAAAAGGTAGAAGAAGAGTAAGGACAAGTGGACATTGTAGACTTTGACCTGATTAGTCCAAAAGCTGATCAGCCGATGGATCTGATTTTAATGCCACTTTCAGAAATGTCAATTGGATCATCGGAGGGCAATTACAATGCTTAGTAGGCATCAAGAGAAGACCAAATCGTTGAAGTCCCCCACATTGACTTCATCTTTGGGGATCAATGATAAATATTCAAATATCATGATCTGTTGTTACAAAGTCAACTATTGAAGAATCTATCCGTCAGATCATACAACCAGAATAAATTCAAACAACAGAATAAACAACATCTTCGTCTGACTTTTACGTAGTGGGAAAGACTGCATCTAGTGTCCAAGACATGTAAAGAAAATGGAGATCGAAAGAAAAACCAGAAGTTTTTGCGATTAATTTTTGATCCAGCAGACACTGAAAGAACTCGAGGGATCAGCTGCTTTTTGAGGGCGACTCCTTAGCGCTGGTGAGGCTCCAAGGCAGGGACAACAAATTGTGCAAGTTGTGGAGCATAACCCTATAAGTCTCTTGGCATATCAATGAATATGGTTTGATTGAATTTTTAAGCTTTTGAATCTTTTTATTCTCAAATTGCATGTAATCTTTTGAACCAACTTGGTGACTTGCAAATGTTGACTTAATTTAAATTGATTAAGCTTTTTGCTGACTTGGCTCATCTCGCTATATGATTAGTCATGATTTTTTCAGGTACTTTTTTTCGTGCATATGCTTGCAATCTTTATGTTTAGTATGATCAACTTCTCTGTGTGTAACAATGTAAGCAGTTCAAAATGGTAAGAGTTTTAGAGGTTTCTTTTCTACTCAAAACTCTTTTAACTGCCTATAGTAACATCTCTCTCTCTCTCTCTCTCTCTCTCTCTGGAAAACTGCCCAAGATGTAAGTTCATGCAAGCGGTTGCTGTTAACAATTTAGGGAACTGGATAATGGCAACGCAGATGACTGCATTAATCATCTTCCTAGCTACTAGAGACAGCAGGTTCCTTCTTCCTCCAATTCTTTTTGGAATCTGGACTATTAATTAATTATATATATAGGGAGATGCTCAACTTAAATGTGAGGGCCCCCACTCCTATCTCTCATATAAAGTGAGAGCTATCTCTCATAGGAGCATTTCCCATATATATATATATATATATATATATATATTGTAAATTATACAGCCTGTGAGGGCAAGGTGTTCTAGCTGCTTCTGGCATCATTCTCCTATATATCTCAGCTGGGCTCTCCGTTTGGTCATTAGTAGTATACATGAAGATATGGAGGGTATTTCTAAAGTAGTCCCCTTCCATTTGGATTCGGCTCATGGAGCATTGCACAAGCACGAAGGCTTGTCAATGGGACAGGGGACGGGACGGGCCTGCCGGGGTTGTCCAATCTTGGCCCTAAATTGAACGGCTTACGTCAAATCCCATCTTGTGCAATCCCGGGCCTAGCTCGATATTGAACATAAGCTAAACATTCTTAAATTATTCTTATACCGTCATCGGACACCCGGTGTGAATCGGACTTTAAACCCTCCTTTTTTCCAGGCTTGAGACCAGCAATGCAATGCAACAAGCAACATAGCGGAGTTAATTTTTTTTTTTTTTTTTTTTTTGCCGGTGACAGTAGAAAATCAGAAAATCAATAGAAATGAGTATCCTATGTAGGTCAAGTAATGTTTAAAAGAAATCAACAGAAATTATTTTTCTTTTAATGTCTAAAAGATAAGTCGGTGCATTCCCATTATTGTCTAGATCATCATCACTAGTTGGGCCGTTACTAAAATGATCTTGGGCACAAACTAATGCTTCTTGCACACAGGCCGGGCGTGGATAGGCTGGGCTTGCTCTACCAATTTCCAATACCATTTTGGCCGGGCTTTAAAATAATTGTCTAAGTCCAACCCGTTGGGTTCAAGTGTTTTTTAAAAGCCCTGTGTTTTCGGGCTTGGGCCGGGCCGGATACCCATTTCAACGAGTTAAATTGACAGGCCTAAGCACAAGGTACTCATGGTGTTGGACTCTACCAGACGATCAAGATTTGTATCAAACATCTGTTTATAGAAGCTATTGGGAGAGAGCAGAGAGAGATGAGATGAGCACACCAACACTGCTGGGCCTAACCACCATGAAAGTTTCTCTGACTGAGCTTCACGCTGTGAAAGACAGGCTCTCCAAGAAAGTTGAAAATTCGTCCAAGAGTAGCTCCACCCACTGGAACGCTTAGAGGAGCTCCCGAGTCAATCACCTCCACCATTCCTCTCATCAGACCATCTGTAGCAACTCATAGCTACAGCTCTAACTCGATTACGTACTAATTATTGCGGGACCCCACAATCACATTAATTTGCTGACCGACAGTATCTCGACCCTTAACATATTTACCGGGGAAAAGCTACATCGAATACCGGACCAATGATTTTGAGCAATACGGCATTTTAGTGAGGGCTTTAACTTTTGACCAGCAGTCATGAAAGCTATCAAGACAATGCCTACACATTGCATTTGATACCGTATAAGCTATTTAAGGCCGTCATTTCTTTTAATGGATGATTTCAACTATTTAACGAATAAATTTTTTACTATTTAATATATATCTAATATAGTTTTATTTGATTTTAAACATATTCAATAGCTGTTGGCTGGACTCCTTTGAAGGCCATCTTATTGTGATGTGAATTTCAGTAATTTGTTTTGATGGTGTGAATATATTAAAATGTGGGTGTATGATGGTATAAATGATATGGATTATTCATGTAAAATCACAAATAGAATTATTATTATTATTTTGCAGGAGAAATAAAAAATGAGGACCATAAAGCCATCCTTTCCGTGAACTACAGCACAGAAGTGACAGCCAAAAACGATGTGGTTTATAGAGACATGGCTCACGCTACACAAACAGAACCAGACAGTTCCAATTTCAAAGAAAAGCGACAGCTAGTTTTGGAATCAATGGCTAGAGCCGTCTCAAAAGGGAAAATGGGCGGTCGTTTTCTTTAAACTACCGCAATTTTTAGAGACAGTTATACCGACGTCACGACCGTTGTTTTCCCGTTTTCCTTGATCAACGATGGCCTTAAGTCGTCGTTTATTATATACATTTTGGCATGTCATGATTTTCTTTGTATTCACTTTCTATGTATTTTTATTACCAATACATAGGAATAAGAGAATAGGGTAATTAGTCATTGGAGAGGCCCATATTCCTTGAACTATGAGCTTAAAAGCTTAAGGTGGCCTTTATTTTCTTGAGAATGTGTAATTATTCTTATACCTTAAAGCTGGATAGCAATTGATAAAAAAAAAAAAAAGTTTGGATTTTTGTTTCTCCTTAAGCCACATCAGCAATTTAATTAATTAATAATTTTGTAACTATTCATTACCATTAATCTCATCCTAACTTTGTAACTGTTCATTCCCATGAATCTCATCCCAATGTTGTAACGGTTCATTCCTGCAAATCTCATTTTCCGTCTCCACTTTATCAACCCATTAACTCCCCACTGGATTTTCATCATCTTTCCTTATGAGCATTGAAATAAGATAATTTTGTAACGGTTCATTACCGTGAATCTCATCCCATTTTATGCCAAGTAGTTGTCAGTCAATATTCATATTCAGGACCATGCGCCCATTAGGCTAAACTACCCTTCCATTTTTGGTTTCGATATCTGCTTCGGGTTTAGCTATTTGCATTCCCTCATGGGTAGTCAGAACTTTGGTCTAACTACTACCCTTAATGTCACTTAGGTCGTTTTTATGTTTTAGACCTGGTGAAATTATAGTTTGCTTGATGGGATTTTGATCCGCGGTTGTTTAGTCCCCAATTAGACAGAACTGGAAAATCAAAGGGAATGAAAGGAATTGTAGTGCATGAGGGAGTTAAGGACCCCTCTGGAGGCGTACTCTGGAGGTTCCAGGTGCCTTGAGATCATGGAAGAAATCACATTACAGCAATTGAAGGATTTTTCTCCGTTGAGCATAGATAGCTTATCCTTTTTTTGAGTTCTCTCTCCTTCAAATGATCAATATTTACACCGTTGAATAGACTAAGGAGGGGTCATTTTAGGCTTGGGTGGCTTAGAAGTGGTGTTACCATGTTCCCCGTGATTTCCCCTACTTTCTCTACTAACAAGAGGCTGTGGTGTCGGGTTGCAAAGCCGGAGTAGGGGGGTCAAGAAACCCGACCCCTCTGCTACCTATGGTCGTGGGAAGTCTTTTGTGACCCCATGATGGAATTCGAGTCTCAGCCACTTGTAACTGTCAAAGAGTGGCCAAAAGAGACATGAGAAGGTCATGGAAAAGCATTTCATGTGAGTGCTACTCATTCTTGGCATTTTTATGGATTTGATGGAGTCAAATTTGAGTGCCACATGCCACACATTAATTGGAGCCAAAATGACTATGGGTCGTGGATTTTCTCCAAGGGTGTAAGGACCCGACCCATAACCCCCATGATTAGTACTAATTAATTTTGTGAATAGGGTTACTAAGTGGATTGGAGGCCAATCACGGTGTCGAGTGTTAGTGTAGTTCTTGAATAGCTTTGGGAAGTTTTGAGAGCCTCTGAGTCTAATTTTATACTTTTGAAGCCTGTTTGTAATTATAAGAAAGACTGGGGGTTATTCATAAATTCTATAAAAACTATCATTCTGAGCTTTTCATATCGGGATCATTATTCGTATTCAATTCGAGTCAATTTGAGGCCCTGAACTGTTCAATTGACCAATTCAGTCATAAATTGGGAAGCTTTGACCAAATGGTTGACTTTTTTCTCTAAGCCTTGAAATGCATTGTTCTTGAGCCCAGAAATAAGATCTTGACTTGCCTAACAACTTTTATGTTTAGTCTAAACTCCTCTGAGGCCCTGAGAGCCCAGTTTGACCCTGGGCACTCTTTTTGAGTTGTTACTCGCCCATTTTTTAAACTCGCAGTTTTTGCCAGCAATCTCCAAAATTTCTAATCTTAGGCTTGTTAGGAATCTCTTCGCATTACCTACAATTGTTCTTCTTGGTCCGAGTTCGACCGAGGTCCGGACAAACTTCATTTTTGCGTCACAATATCTATTAATATGGTAGTAGACTCACACCATAGCACTCACCTACTTTTATAAATATCTCCCCACCACCACCACCCATTTACTTCATTCCCATTCATTTTAGCAAGAGAGAGCTTTCTCGCTCCTCCTCTTTCTCATTCTCTTCATTTCATGTGTGGAAATCATCTTTTGGTAGGTCCCCTTGCAAAATTTGACCTCGCCGATTGAATCTACACCGTCGGTTACACAACGTACCTCATTTTGGCGAAGATGACAGCCCCTTAACCATTCTCTTGTTCTTGTTTGAGCTTCTTAAAGGTAAGAGCTCCTTCTCCCTTGATTGGATTATTGATCTAGAGCTTGATTTGTCCATGATATGTCACATGCATGGCCCATTTCCAATTATAGTTTGGGGTTTTGATTTTTTAGGAGTGCTTGGAGTGGATTTTTGGGGATTTCTTTGTAGGGAGATTTCAGCTGTGCTAAGGATAATCAGAAAGTGATTTGGGTGGCTAGGAGACTAAGGCCAGTGTTCAATCTATTTATCATGGCATGCTCATCACCATCATCATCAAAACCTTGTCCCAACTATGCTAGGGCCGGTTACACGAATTCTGTTTCTCCATCTTGATCTATCTTGAGACAATTCTCAGATAAGTTACGTACACTTCTTCATATCTATTTCGATCACCTCCATCCATATCCTCTTTAGCCTACCCCTTCTCCTTGGTGGTCCATCAGCCTTCATGGACAAACTTTTCCTTACCGTTTCGCTTAAAAACGAAGAAAAGCGAAAGTTCTTGCTATTTTATTCATTTTCAACAAACCACAGAAAGGTACAAAAGTGACAAGCATGTGTGTTTGACTGTGCATTGAAAAGTCACCTTTGCTTTTATTTTTACATGGGTTCTACTTTTCTCACCTTTTGAGTGCAGATTGTTTACAAGTTTTTATAAACCCTTCGTCAAGCTTAGGAGATCAAACACAAAAGAAGAGCACAAAAAGTAAAATATTTAGAAAAGAGAAGTAAGATGAGGAGTTGCTATCTTCAGGAGGTTGCCCATGGCCGAATTGGAGAGATCTTCAATTATAGTTTCCTCCAACAATTTTTGTAACTCATCACCCTTATGTGGAAGAAGAGTTATTAGTGACATCTGCTTCAAAATAGCAAGAGCATCTCTGCTTTTCCTTTCTGGTGTGAGAGAAACAAAGACTAACTTTTGAATACTGTCGCCGACCTTAGATTGATTGTTGCCTAGTTCTCGCCTTGAGAAGAGAAGTGGAATGAACCTTCTGAGTGAAAATTAGCAGAGTCTCTAGGCCTTTGTTGTGAATCAATGCCTGGATGCAGTGGCGGACCTATACACAAATATGCCCCATGTTGGTTTTGAAATTGCCAAAAATTTAAAGGGGCTTGACCTGTCCCACATATATCTAATAAACAGTCGCTCCAAGTCTAAACCTTGTGATCGCCTCACATCACAAAACCCTGGTGATCGAGAGTACCAGATCCTATTCATGTCGTTCTCTTTCGACATCTTTTTTCTACTAAGAGTTCGAGATTATCTTCGCACCGATTGAGCTTCTCATTGCCGGCTCTCTCATGGTTACTCTCTCTCACCATTTAACCCTAAATAAAGAAATATCCCTCCCTCCTTAAATTTAGTATAATTCCAATTACTCTATTTCTAAATGTCAGCCATTAATCTCCAAAATCTAATTCCAAACCCTTAAGCCCCAAATCCTAATCCAAATCATAAGCCCTAAATCACCTAGTCTAAGCATACCTACAAGTCCAAAGATGACCAAATCACCATTGGGCATACTTTAATCTTCAATTCACAAATAAATCAAGTCTTAGAGTTCATATGTTTGCATAACTTGAGTTACATTTAAGTGAAAATTCTACTTCTTTGCCATGACCCCATGACCAACTATAGGGACTTATTTTTAGAGCTAGGTAAGTGCATGCAACCAAATTTCTTAGATCGAAATAGAACCACTTTGGGAAGCCAAATTGAGTAATTAGTTGCTCACCCAAGGCATCCAAACACTTAGAATTAAAGGAAATGTTATCTTAGTTGTTTTGATGGTGATGAATTGATTATCACCGGAATTTGGGAGAGGAAGTGGAAAGACCCTTCAATTAGGCAAGAGATCTGAGCATGGAAAAAAGTTGTGTCTATTTAAATGCAAAACATTTTCTCAATTGGTATTTTTAACATTATCAAAGGTAGGCGAAAGTTTAGCCCCACCCAAATAAAAATTCTGGGTCCGCCACTGCCTGGATGCCTTCTCCAAGTGTCCTTTTTATAGCCCTTTCGGAGCCCCATTTCTAACACATAAAATCCTACCTCTTCATGCATATCCGTACTTTTTTTTTTGTGCTAGTTTGTATTATACTGGGATTTAAGACTGGAATTTTAAGGAAAAAGGTCCTTAATATTCAAAACTATTTCTACCCTACTTTTGAGTATGCTATTAACTCTTTTACCAAAAAAATAAAGTATACTATTAACTCTTTCAAAAGTCTGAATGACCATTTCAGGGCGACAAGACTGTCGTAAAGAGTAGGATGGAACTTAAATGTGCCCACCTTCTCTACCTGTGATCATTCTAAACCCTTACAGCTTGTTGATCCTATAAATTAGCGATCACCTAAATTTTAGCACTAATCGGATTTGACATGCATCTTAATCTCATCCGAGTTAGAATTTCGATGACTTTTACAACCTCAAAATAGTACCTCCTAATTTTACCCAAAAAAAAAAAAAAGTACTTCCATCATCAAATGATTCCCATTTTATGCTTAGTTGAGCTCATTGGGGCACTGTTTAAACATCTTTCATTCCCATTCTGCCCATTCATAAAAATGACTCCTCTAAACCTAGGGATGATAGCCAGTTGAGTGTCCGCTTTGGCCCACGTGCACGCGCGAGGACTTCCTAGGAGGTCACCCATCCTAGTACTGCTCCCGCCCGAGCACGTTTAACTTCGGAGTTCTTACAGATTCCGGGGCCGCACGGTTTTAAAAGGCTTCATGCTAAGTTAATACGGGGTTTAACTTATAAGCCCAGGGTCAAGACTTGGATGTTTTCAATGCGGGCTAATAGAGACTCACCGTTTGAAGCCCATGGTTGACACCCTACGCCCCGTGGTTAAGGGTGCCGCCTGAACCAAGTTCTCACATTGAGCAAGCTTGATTCAGCTTGCTCGGCTTTGCCAACTTCTGTTTGAGCCGGCTCAATCAGCTGATAGGCCAAACTTTGACCTAGAGTTTGTTTGGCTTGACTCTGATGAGGCTAATGTTGAGCTCAAACTTGACTTATTTGACTTTTCTCTTACATAAATTTTATTTATTGGGAAATATTATTTTAGGTAGGACCCACATATATCTCAAACGGTACTTAACCTTGACAACCCACGAATCAACCCCTGGACATGCATATGAAACCAATGCGCCAACATCACTCAGCTTCAAAATGGATGCAACAATCATTTTTCAAGCTGTTAGTGGAAGTTGTTAAAAGGTGACACCATCTTCAAATATGTTATTTGCAATGAGTTCATCTAGTACAGCCCAAGAATCTTCCCAGGGGGTGGGGCATACTATAAAATAAAAATAAATAAAAAGAACCTCTTGGTGGTGGGGGGTCCTTTTGTAAGAGTTCATTGAGTTTCAAACTTGGGGGGCATATGTAAAAACTATATAAAATGTTTCAGACGAGGGCTTTGAAAATTTTGGGGAGCTCCTCGCTGGTTCCACCAGTGTTTGATCAGTCATGTCAATGTCATGCTAATTTGGCATGAATCTGTAACATCAGTTTCTTATAATTTCTTCTTTATTCACACAAATCCTCAACTGCAGGTTTGCTAGGAGGATGTGGATTGGGCTGCATGGCTGGTTTGGATGCAGTTGGGTCCTTCCTCTCTCTAATTTGGACCTCTTTCATGCATGGATTTCTCCCTTGCGATCTCCTAGGGGCAAACAAATATGGAAAATGTCATTTTCTGCTACTATTTGGCTATTGTAGGAGGGGAATGCCAGGTGTTTTGAAGGGCTTCAATTAAGTGTTGATCCTATGATGGAGAAGATAAAATTTATAGTGGCTTATTCACTGGCGGCTCTAGAAATTCGAGTCAGTGGGGTCAAAACAGACTTATCTTCCACAAATCGAAGAAATTTGTTTTCCCTTTATCAACACCTGTTATCTACTTTCGATAATTCGACAAATATAATATAAAATTCTCAAATAATATATTTCCAATAATCCAACAAAGATAATATTGAATTCTTAAAAAAAAAAAAATTTAATACATTGTAACTAATAGTTCTTAATCCAAAATGAAAATCCAAATACATAAACTCATACAGCTGCCCTGAAAAGGTTTTCATGTGTTGAAATCGTTGCATAATAGCTTCATTATCAACACTAGAAAACACATCATTTTCAATATATGTGACCAAATAGTCATTCATCCATTGATCTCCCATTCGGTCACGCAACATGTTCTTTATGTACTTCATTGCTAAAAAAACTCTTTCTATCATCACAGTCGCTACTGGTAAAATCAACGCCAATTTTAGAAGCAAATAAACCAATTGGTATACAATATCCTTCTTTGCCTCCACTAATTTTCTAGCAATGTCATCAATTCCTTTAAGTTCTAAAAACTCGTTGCTAGAGTGCATACCAACAATGTGAGCCCATTAATTATTTTTTTTATTTTGGTAGACAGTTGTCCGGTTAACTTAGGCGGTGTGTATTTTATGGTGACTTTTGTTCACCACCACAGCAACAAGGAAAATGTGTAAAGTTAGCTGATGTGTGGTGAAACTCTTAAATTGAGTGGAGTTAAAAGCTTTCCATAAGTTCAATTCATTACATAAAAATTTTTATTTTTAAATATTTTTTTCAGATCTCAGTGGGGTCAATTGACCCCCTGGTGATCAATGTGGCGCCGCCTATGGGCTTATTGGGTGTCAATCAGCCCTCCCTTTCATGGCGTTTCGGTGGACCAAATTATGTTGAGTTGAAAGGAGGTTGCCAACTCATGATGGATTTGTAGTTTCTTGTTGTTTTTGAGTGACTAGTGGGCTTTCTTACTCTTATGGTGTTTGAGGCTTTCTTTGCTCTGCTTTTTTGTTTTCTTTGGAGTGTTTGAAGCTTTTAAGTATAGTCCGTTTGTACTACTAGTTTTTTCAATGAATTTAACCATTCAAAAAAAAAAAAAAAAAAGTCACTTTAGACAACTTACCCGCCAATTTGACATTGCATATTACATAATTTGTTAGTCCAAATATTGAAGGTAAAAGATCAAATGTAAGTTTCAAATTACATTATAGTCATCACTTTCAAATTGCTGATTCCAAACCTTGTGCATATTTACTTAAAAATAAAAACTAATTGTTTAAAATCAAATCTACCTATCAAATGGTTCAAATGCAAACAACTTACTAAAATGAAGTAACTTAGCCGAGTCTTCCCTATATTTGACTCGGTCCTTCGTCAAAATGATATCACTCAAGAGAGTTAGAGTCAACTTGAGGAGTTCTTGAACCTCGATTCAAAGTATTTTTTTTTCTATTAAGTTGTTATGTAGGAACTATTTTGAGATGTTCCTTGTAACAACCTTGAGTGGCAAGTCTACTACCTCAACTCATAACTAGACCTATCAATCCGGCTATATGATGTGGGGGGCTCGGCCTACCATAGGGGCAAAAATGAGGGCCTCTAGAGAGCTTCTTAATGCACACCACATTTTTCTTTGAACACTCTCTTTCTCTTTACACCTACCATTGAATTTTGGAGATTTCAAGTTTTTCTTTGCACACCCCCCATAGTACCTTAACTAACCTCACCCCAAACCCCACCCCAACCCTAACTGATAAGTCCGCAAAATTGTAAGTTTCATTCATCATTTTATGTGCATTTGTGGACTTAATTAGGTTAATTGCATATAATTACACTTAATTTAATTATTTCAAGCATTTAAGCATCAAAGTTGGAATCTTAGTCAAATTTGGTCAAAATTCACTACATTGCATGACTTTTGTGAAATTATGATTTTCATCTTATTCATCACCCTAAAATTAGTTTCTTAGCTTCACTAATGCATACCCGCTAATTTTTACACCATGTGCTATTTTTGGAAATTTGGGTATTTTTGGTGCATTAAGTAGGCATGTGGGGTCCATGCATAGTCTATCCAAATTCCTCACACTTGACTATTATTGAGAGACTATTTAATTTTATTTGTGTAGGAGAAATCAAGAGTGGTGACCCGTATTGGTGAAATTTGAGCGAGATCAAAGGTGGGACACCCTTCATGGTGGGCCCACATATCGTGGAATCTTGGTGGAGTTGGAAAGCTTTGAAATTCTCAAAAATGAAAGAAGAAACTCAAATTTGGAAAGATGCTAAATTTGGAAACCAAAATCAAGAAAGAGAGAGAAAATTAGAAACTTTATAAGGGGAATTGACCAGTCAAAGTTGTAAGTAAAGAAGCACGCCAAATGTGGAAAGAAAAGCAAATAAGCAAGCAAAGAAAGTGTCCAAGCATGCCTTGGATGCCCAACATGGGTCCCACACACACCATTGCATGCCGAATAGGTTCAATTGCACAATTATTCTCAAATTTTTCAGGGGCAGAAAATTAAAATAGCCATAACTCTCAAACTGAGTGTCGAATCGGCACAAATGACCCACTGTTAGAAAGATCTTTTCGAGTAGATATCCGTGAAGCCAAGATTTCTTAAATCAGAGCTATATTGAGTGAGATATGACCTCAGGAAGTTGGCTATTATAATTCTATGCAGGAATTGTAAAAATTTTTCAAAACTGGCAACATGAGAGATCTTTGAAGAGTTCAATTTGGCAAGACTTGGAGCCCAAGAGACCACACTTAGTAACAAATCCTCTCCAACTCAAGTTGTTTTTAATTAAAGAGGATTGCTTGGAAGCTACATCAAGAACCAAGTCATAGAAGGAAATAATTCCTTGCAAATCAAGAGGCCAAAAGGTATAAAAGGAGCATCAAGGGGGCTAGAGATACAAACATGTTCTCCTTCAAAAAGTGGCCCAGCCATTCTCTCTCTCTTCTTCCCTCTTCTTCTTTCCCCTCTTCTAGTTCTAGTTCTCCATATTTTTTTTTTTTTTGGGTAGCTTTGGGCCTTGTCCAAGCATTTACTTGAAGGAGAAGTTGTAAAGATGCAATCTTTAATGAGAAATCAAGAAGTATTCTTTGCAATGGCGGGCAAAGTTCTTGATTGGGGCTATGGATGAAGATAAGTGGTTGCCTTTTATTTGTCTATTAATTCTAATTCGTGTTCCATATTTATGTGCTTAATGATTATTAGACTTGTCTTCGTGCCCTAGGGAAACTTCCATTCTTAATTTCTGAAAATAAAAATTGATTTTGACTATCCATGCTTAGGTTTGATAAGCCATGCTTAGGACTTAGATCTTTTGATGGTTTATGCTTACTTTTGATGGATAGTGCTTAGATTATCTTTATTCTTTTATGAGGTGAAGGAAGTCTTAGGTTTTGGGTTTTATAATTAAAAAGGGTTTTAAAAGTTAGATCTTCAAATCAAAAACATTGATTTGTCTTTGGTTTGAAGTAAAAATTGAGACAAGTTAGAGTTACTTGATAAATAATTGGTGGATGCTTATTGGATTCCCATGCTCTAATCACTTTCATTAATTGGTAGTTTTCATCTTTCTAAATTATTTTCTTGTTTTTATTTCTAAATACTCAAAGCTTTCCTTAATTATTAGTTAATTAGTTTTCCTAATCTAAAAGTTTCTTTAACTAGTTCCCAGTGGGTTCGGTTCTTGCCACTATCTATCCTTAGACACCCATGCACTTGCGATATTTTATGATTGATAAAGATCACATCACCAGCCACCACCGCCCCCTTAGGCGCAAGGGAGGGAGCGAGCAAGAGGGAGAGGGAGCGGGAGAGAGGTGGGCGGCGGAGGGTAGGGAATGAGAGAGAGAGAGATAGAGAGAGAGAGAGGGAGGTGGAGGCGGTAGGCGGTGGAGGAGAGAGAGAAAGAGAGAGAGGGAGGGAGAGAGGGAGGTGGAGGCAGCGGGTGGTGGAGGGCAGGGAGAGAGAGAGAGAGAGAGAGAGAGAGAGAGAGAGAGAGAGAGAGTCAAGGATAAAGGGCAGGGATAGGCCGAAAAGGAAGCGGAGGCGGCGGGCGGCGTAGGGCAGGAAGAGAGGGTATGGAAAGGGAGGCATGGAGGTGGAGGCAATGGGCGGTAGAGGGCAAGGGGAGGGGGAGAGAGAGAGACATGGGTAGTCTAGGGATTTTCCATAAGGATATATTGGTAATAAAAAAATTAAAATGGTGAGTGTACAAAGAAAGATGTGGTGTGTGTTTAAAAGCTCTCGTCCCTTTGTCCATTAACATATTATAGAAAAATATTATGTGTAAGGCCTCGTATCCTAATTGCATGCTTTTCAAAAGATTAGTCGGGCTTAGTTGGGTAATTAGCGAGTTTTCAGGAGTTAGGATAGATAAGAGAGCTTTGGGGGAGTTTGGACTTAGTTGAGGACCAAGAAGGACTTATTTGTAAATATAGTTAGCATAGGGCTTATATGTTATTTTAGATTCTTGTGAGTCCTAGACACCTTGGACACTGGAATTATATTCTCTACTACTTGTCCTTGCATTTAGACCTCTCTTGTTGGACTCAATTTCATAAAAGACTCCATTGTTAAAACCAATAGAACCAAGGACTTTCTTGTAATTACTAAAACTTCACTAAGATCTTCCCTTTCTCAACTTTTTTGGTTGGATCTCATTCGATGAGGATTTTTTTTCCCAAACCTTCTCTTTCATCTAGTAGGAATTCATTGCTAAGATCCTTGCATGCATGATCTTTTAGCCTTAATTCCCTTGAGAGTTATTGTTAGTTGGGGAACTTGTTATTGCTAAAACATGTAATAATGGTTGAACAGTTTTATGCTTCCACATTCTTTTATTTTGATGGGCTAGTTATGCTCTCACATCCTATTCTTGTATTGGATGATTATGATATATGCTTGATGCTAGTTTGATATTGGTTCTATTGAAATGATTTATTAAATGTGCTATATATGAATGTGATGGAACCATGTATATCCTCATGCGTGATATCCTATGTGAATACCGGTGTAGGGCTGATTTTCAATGACTTGTGGACCTTAACACCCGTCGCGTCCCGAAATTCGGAGATGTTATTGGAGGTTCGATTTGGGGGCATGACATTGTGTTTGTATGTGTGTGTGTGTGTAAATATTTGAAATGAATTTTTGTAATTATATTAAATGAACGTAGATACTTTTATCTACATATCTATTCCATTCTATGCAAATAGATAGGCCACTTTTATCAATGACTTCCTATATATTTTGATTCCATGCAAACAAACTGGCCATCTAAATCAATTATCATAAAATAAGAGGAATTTACGGCGCAGATCTTTGTAGGACCCCATACCACTTACATAAAAAATGAGGATTCCGACTACCTTCAGAATTGATGGATCACATCGCCAGCTACGGTAACAGCCGTAACACCGTTCTTCGATGAAAGCCGAAGAAATGTGGGGAGAAATAAGTGGGTGGGTTCTTCCTCTCGTCCAATGTACTGCCGACAACACACGACGGTTGCCCTGTCACATTAATTTGGGTTTCTTTATATATAGGGTCAATTCAAGGTCATGAGTTAAAGTCCAATTAAAGGTTAATCCTCACATAGCAAAATCATAGTACATCCAAGTAAAATAAAGAAAATAAAAAAGGGGGGGAGGTGCCAAATATTTATGAAGAGGATTGGCCCCATTCCCGGGTAGCCCCTTCAGATCTCTTGGCAAGATAGGGTCTACAGGCTGACTTCAAACCAAAATGATGATGCAAATGAGATTTTGACTTGTGATTTCTGTGTTTTTTGTGTGCGATACACGAGTGATAAAAGTTAAAGGCCGATGGGCCATAATTGGTTGGAGATGGCCAATGGGTCAGTGATTGTTTTAGGGTGGCGATGGGCCGTGATTGTTTAAAAGTGTGTGCGAAATCACTCATCTCATCTCGTCATTCACATTTATTCAATGTTAGAAATAAGTTCTTCATTCCCTTTTGTCATTAAGTTTGATTAAATATCTGGCACCTGAGGTGGAGGAAGAAATAAAAGGGAAATCTTTTTGGGTTTATTTTGTTGGTTTTATAGTTTTTATTGATTTTTGATATTGGGGCTAGAAGGGCCTAACCAGGGGATTTTACTTGGATTTATGTGATTAGTGCTTTATTACTGATCATCGAATTAACCCTAACCTAAGGTCTTAGACCGCCTACATCAGCTTTCCTGATTCCTTAACGGAATAGGGAGAGTGATGGGGTGAAGCCTAATCCTCTAAGCTACCTAACAAGGCAATCCAATTTATTCCTAGGGTGTAAATAGTCTAAATTTGATAGTTCTTGCGCCAAAGCAGCTTATTAATTTTGATTTGGTTGTTTTAAGTTGTGGTTCAATTAAGAGTTAAATTGAGGGTGTTTTAAGGTTCTGATTAATGTGTTTTTAAATATATTAAGGTTCTGTTATGTTTAATTTAAATCAGAATTCCAAAAAAGTCGTTGAAAATCGCAATTCAAGATTAAAACAGGGTAGGTGCCCAGGGGGTGGAGCCTATCCTGACAATTTATGCTTTCCAGACTTTTCGATCTCTTTTCGGAATGCTGGGGGGTTTTTACTTAATGAATTTTAATGTTTAAGATTGTTTTAAGTTTCTGATGTCCAAATGTCAAAGTGATTCGGATCCGGATTTGAAACAAAATCAAGGATTCGCGTTTTAGTGCAAGTGGGAGGATAGGCGCCCAGGGGGTGGCGCCCAAGTGGATCTGGCAGGATGGGCGCCCAGGGGGTGGCGCCCAAGTGGATTGCTTGTGATTTTCAACTATTAATCCAGATGGGAGTTACTTACTGGTCCTTGGGGTCCGTGGATTGTTTTAGGTTCTGGTCTTAATTAGTTTAAGTTATAAGGTGTTTAATTATTTGTTTTTAGTTGAGTTGACAGGTTATGCTCGAAATGTAGGCTAGGCGCCCAAAGGGTGGTGTCCAGGTGAATCTGGCAGGATGGGCGCCCAAGGGGTGGCGCCCAGACTGACTGTCTTAAGGTTTGGTCGGTTTTGTGATTCTTAGGTCAACTCAAGTTTGAATCGATAGGACTTAGTGTATTTTGATGGAGAGTGTTTGTTCGTAATCAATTGAGAATGAATTGGGCTTCAATTAATTAGGTTTAATTTTTAAATGATGCAAGTTTCAAGGGAATTGGGCAGGGTAGGCGCCCAAGGGATGGTGCCTAGGTGGAGTTCACAGGCTGGTTCCCAGGTGGTTGTCTTGAGGTCGGGGTTGGTTTTGTGTTTCTAGGTTGATTCGAAGTTGGATTTTTATGGAAATTGATGTATTTTGATGAAGGGTGTCTCTTCATATTCGGTTGGGAATGAATTAGGTTTCAATTAAATAGGTTTGATTTTTAATTAATATTTTCCTAAGGAATGGGCAACCTAGGCTCCCAAGGAATGGTGCCTAAGTGGATTGATAGGCCGGGCGCCTAGGGGGTGGTGCCCTGGTGACTGCCTTGTGGTTTGAGTCGGTTCGATAATCTTTAAGTTAATCCAAGGTTGAATTGATTAGGGTCTTAGTTATTTTAGATTTAAAGGTGTTTATGTTGTGTCAATTAGGATTAAGTTTGGGTTTTAATTTTGATTAGGGTTTCTTAGTGATTGGTAGGATGCGCACCCAGGGGGTGGCGCCCAGATGGATCTATCAGGGGGTGCAGGTGAATGTCTGTCTTGGTTGGTAAGTTTTACGTTTCTTAGATTGATTTAAGTCCAAATTGATTAATGTTTCAAGTCTGTTAAGTCAACATTGTTTTTAATATGTGTTGATTCGGGTTTTGCTTCAATTAGGGTGTCTTAGTGATAGGACAAGATGGGCACCCAGAGCGTGGTGCCCAGATGGACTTGGTAGGCCGGGCACCCAGGGGGTGGCACCCAGATGGATGTTTTTAGGGTTTTTGTTGGTTTCGTATTTTTTAGGTTAGTTCGAGTCTAAATTGATTAAGGTTTCAGGTCTTTTAATTAAAAGTATTTTAATGTGTTAACTGAGGTTGGTTAAGGTCTTAATTAATTAGATTAAGTTTTAGCTGGGGCTTCGTTGGGAATGAGCAGGCTAGGTGCCCAGAGGGTGGTGCCCAGGTGGATTTGGCAGTATGGACACCCAGGGGGTGGCGCCCAGGTGAATTTGGCAGGGTTTTCAAAGCTCTTAGTTATTTTTAATCCGAATTAATTAGGGTCTTAAGGTCCTTTGGATTAAAGGTTTTTACTGTATCAACTAATGTGAGATTAGGGTCTTAATTAATTAAGTTCAATCCTTAATTAGGGACTTTTAATAAATGAGCAAGCTAGGCTCCAACGGGGAGGAGCCTATCCTAACAGTTTTGGGTTCCCTAATTGATTTTAGTAATTCTTTAATCCAATTTTAGTCCAAATTAATTAAGATTCTCTGTTTTAGGGTTCTTAATGATTTGATGGTCCTTAAGTTAATTAATTAAGATATTTTAGTTAATCTTAGGGTCTATCCTACTTAGGCACGAGATTTGATAACCTAGAATATCTACCTACTATTTTTGGATTTTCTGGATATCTTTTAATTTGTTTTTGGTTTCTTCTCTAATTTACTAGAGAGTAAGGAAAGAGGAGAAGTGATTTTATGTTTTATGATTTTTTGGGTTTTTCTATGACTTTACGATTCAAATGATATGAGATGTGATAGAGATGATAATTCAAAGTTCAGAACATATTAGACAACCAAACATATCATTGTCATGCAATTTCTAAGTGAACTAAATGCGAAAGATCGAAAATTGTGCACAAAGGTGGAAAACTCCACTTGGGCGCTGCTCCTGTGGTGCCTACCTTGTTCAGTCAGGGTTTTCAACAAACCGCAATGAATACACAATAGTCTTAGGATTTTTCAGCACAACTCCCGATATTCAGCAACTGATGCGAATGTCCTAATGCGAAATACTAATGATGCAACTAACAAATCTACGAGAATATGATGCAACAAGTTGAGATCCAAAGTCCAGAGCCTGTCTCAGAAGGGTAGGCGCCTAGCCTCTCCGAGATAGGGTAGGCGCCTAGTGGGCGGCACCCAGCCTTTCTGTTGGGGACGTTTTGTGATCTTCTCGATCTAAATGATTATGATGACGCTACTAATGCGAGATTCAATCTAGCTATGCAATTAGAACTACGAAATCAATGCAGATCTACTCTATTAGAATGAACCTAAACATGTTACTAATATGATAAGATACTAATACCGTATTTATTATAACTAATGCAGATCTATGATGCAGAAATGATCCTAAGCATGTTTCTAAGAATGAATGGCAATGAAATGCAATAAAAGAAGACATAGATCTAGGAATACCGGTATATGGCGCGTTCTTCAAGTTCCTAGACCGGCGCTTTTGCGGATATCCATGGCTCTAATTGATTTCTTCCTTCTAGATCTTGAAGATATGAGAGTCTCCTCCTTTATTTCCTATTCTTCTTCTCTAGATTTGAAGTTCTCTTTCTAATGGTGGCTACCTTTCTCCTTCTTGTTTATTCTCTATTTTTCTTTCTTTTAGGGTAGCTCCCTTGCAAATGGGGTTAAAAGGGACTATATAGAGGTTTTTGGGCATGCAAAAGGGGTTAAGGTTGCCTCTTAAACGAGTTTCTAGAAGGTTCATGCATCCCAATGTGGATTTAGGGTTTAGGGTGAATTAGGGTTTGGTACACAGGCTGGATGCCTATGAGGTGGAACCTACGTGGCTTGCATAGTGTGGGCACCCACAGGGTGGTGCCTAGGTGGTCCATGATAGTGTGGGCACCACAAGAGTGGCATCTAGGTGGGGTTGCATCTCTTTGGGGTTGGATCTCTTTGTTGATTGGTACCGGACTATTGTTAGGCAAACTAGTGGATTTAGAGGGTGGGTGCCCATCATGGGGTACCTAGGCGGTCCTAGCCAGTGTGGGCGACTAGCTTGGCCGCCTAGATGGATTCAGTTTGTGGTGCCTAGATGGATTTCCATCACCCTTTCTAAGGCAAACTTCGAAAACTCACAACTTTTGATCCGCTTATCGGATTTGGACATTCTACATACTGTCGGGAAGCTCTCGAAGTGAAGAATCCAAGGTTCCAACTATCCTGATGTTGGAAGCTAGAAAGAATGGGGAACCGATGGATCAATGGATCTGGCTTCTTAACTTAGGCTAATCGGGGGACATTTAGGCAAGCTAAGCGTAATCTTCGTAGGAATTGGCCTAAGCATGTCTTAAGTGGTCTGGAATACTTGTAATTAGTGTCGTGGTCCACTCCTTGTGTGAATGGTGAGTTTGACTCGAGATCTTGATGCGATTTGGCTTTTCTCTTTCACGAATTTCTAGAAGTTGTCGAACTAAGTCTAAAATCATCAACAAACATCTTCATCGTCATTAATTAATCTGAATTATGCCATAATCATTCAATTATGGGTGAAATGGGGGCACCACTATATATGACAGGTGTTTAAGGCTATCCTAGGGGCCAAATGAGGTGTCTACACCAGGTAGCTTGGAGACATTTTTCGAAGGTGGTTATCATGGAGGTTCATTTATCCCTTCTTTTTTTTTTTTTTTTCCTATTTTGTGCCCTAGATTTTGAATGGAAACCTAGGTTTTGATAGGGTTTGTTTGATGACTCTGGGTTGTGCTCTGAGTTGTTATTCTTCTCCTCCTCTATCCAAACGGACCCCTGCGCATCTTCTTCTTAAATGAAATGGGCTGATTTCTCTGACTTATTCTTTTTCTTTATGCTCTGTGTTTCCATGTGTCCTTTTGAAATTTTATTTTGCTTCCATTGCACGATATTGGCTGTGATTTTTTTCCAAGTGTTTCCATGTGTTCTACGGTCCTTAACAAACATGCGTTTCCTTGTTTTTCGATTTGTTTTGTGTTTCCAGAACTTTGGAAATCTCCCTATGACTACGTCAAACTCCCTTAAGTCATTTGACTGAGCTCCATAGACAACACATAAAACTTATTGGCTAGTTGATAATGTAATGTTGTGTAATGTATAGCCAACCCTAGGAGACATGGACATATGAGAAGGCCAATGCTTTTGGACATCAGAAGATAGATATTTAAAATGAGTGTTGACTTCTCTAATGTAGTATTTGCCATTATCAGTGGCCATAAGAAAACATTAATTTTCATTTTAAATTAGAAATATGGCCGCTTATATATGTAACATGATTGAGGGTTGGCAAGTGATTTTCATGTGTGTGAAAAATGATTGACGGTTGGCAATTGGTTTATGTGTTAATATTTCTTCATGTCTATTCACATTTTCATTGTTGCTAGAAAACATTAGCTTTCATTTTAAATTAGCAATATGGCTGCTTATATATGTTACATGATTGAGGGTTGGCAATTGGTTTTAATGTCTGTGAAAAATGATTGAGAGTTGGCAACTGGTTCATGTGTAAATATTTCTTCATGTCTATTCACATTTTCATTGTTGCTAGGTATCATTTTTTTAGGGTCCCAAAAAAACTTGGTGGCATACGACCCTTGGTTGAAGTTTCTACCTTTGTGGAATTGGCTTTAAAGTTTATTGATAATTTGAATTAGCCACACACACACACACACACACACACACACACACACACACACACACAGAGAGAGAGAGAGAGAGAGAGAGAGAGAGAGAGAGAGAGAGTGAATTGAGTTCCTTGATGGAATTTGCAAACGACACCAATCATATAACATAAAAAAAAGATGATTATTCTTCTTAAAACATACGACAATCTTCACTACAAGTTGCAATTTTTTTTACAATCATAATCAAAATATATTAATCCATGTACAATAAACCAAAATACGATGGAGAAGCGTGCTCCAGCTTCATAGTCAAGGAGCTAATGTTGTACGATTGTCTTAGGGTGAGACTTGCATCCAACAAGTTCATTCGGTATTGATTAGACAAAACCAATATCTTAGCAACAAATTAGATTTTTAGACCTATCCACTGATGGATCATATCACATCAAAATCAAAATAGAATTCTCTAAATTAGATCCTACTTACCGAAACAAATAACAATGCAAATATGGATAATTTGTGAGGCCCTAAATGAAAACAATGCAAATATATGCAAGTTCCTAACTGTATGACGCATGCTGTAAACATTCCAAGTATAGAAACTATTGCGCAGGCTTAACTTTGTTGGACTGCAAGACCTAGATAACATACTCTAAACCTAAATCTAATGGCTGGCATTTATACCATGATGATGCATGAACACAAAAAAAAAAAAAAAAGACAAAAAAAAAGTAAAAGTGAAAAATGACTTAAAATGAAAAAGATACGATCATCTTAAGATGCTAAATTGATCAATTTTGTGCTGGAACTGATACAGGCTTAGCTAAGCACCCCTGTTTAGGCCACTGATTAACCCCTTTCCGAGACACCTTTTGGCTGAAATTTGGGGTTTAAAAGTCCTTATTATGCACTTCAAATCTACTATTTGTCAGGACAAAATATCACGTTTGCCTGGTTTTCAACTCACACACTTTTCCAACACAGTCAGGTCAAATCTGTTGAAACTGTGTACCCCTGTTTAGGCCATTGATTAACCCGCTTTCCAAGACAC
This sequence comes from Camphora micrantha, assembly GCA_003546025.1. Classification (NCBI taxonomy): domain Eukaryota; kingdom Viridiplantae; phylum Streptophyta; class Magnoliopsida; order Laurales; family Lauraceae; genus Camphora; species Camphora micrantha. Next base: position 6,493,014 of record QPKB01000006.1, on the reverse strand, counting down.
CTTTTGGCTGAACTTTGGAGTTTTAAAGATCCTTATTATGCACTTCAAATCTGCTATTTTTCAGGACAAAACAATCACGTTTGCCTGGTTTTCAACTCGCGCACTTTCCAACACAGTCGAGTCAAATCTACTGAAACTGTGTACCCATGTTTAGGCCACTGATTAACCTGCTTTCTGAGACACTTTTTTGCTAAAATTTGGGTTTTAAAAGTCCTTATTATGCACTTCAAATCTGCTATTTCTCAGGACAAAACAATCAAGTTTGCCTAGTTTTCAACTCGCGCACTTTTCCAACACAAACAAGTCAAATCTATTGAAACTGTGTACCCCTATTTAGGCCATTGATTAACCGGCTCTCTGATACACCTTTTGGCTGAAATTTGGGGTTTTAAATGTCCTTATTATGCACTTCAAATCTGCGATTTTCAAGACAAAACAATCATGTTTCCCTGGTTTTCAACTTGCGCACTTTTCCAACACAGTTAGGTCAAATCTGCTGAAATTGTGCAGAGCTTTTCACTATACACATACCAAGTCTGAATTTAATCTTTCTAATCAGTCCACAAACTTTGATTTTCATCAGTAAAATATAATTTGTGGCATGAAACCTCACTCTAATGAATGCACTAATCACTTTCCAACCATATAATTTTCTAAGAATCTCCTCTCAATTCTTGCTTAGGCCTCAAGCTAGACTCCACACTAGGAAAGGACTTCACTTTACGAAGATTCTCTTTCTCTTGACCTCCCAAGTATTGCCTTGTAGATATCATAAAATATTTTCAAAGATCCCATGTGATGTGTAAGAGATATCTATCCAAAAGTTTAAAAAAATTAGCTTGGCATGAGACTTCCATGCAGATTTCGTCCATTACATGTATTTGGTAATCATGTGGGACCCCACTTTGACTTAGGAGAAACCAAATCCATTGCATATTTGGCTGATTTGGGTTTCCTTTTTATTTGTGTCAATTGACCACTTTCCTCTTTTATGAATTTCCAACCTTTGACTTATCAATGTGGACTTATCAATGTCAAACCATTTGGTATGTATGTTTACGTCTACAAATGATTCTTACTTGTATGATGCTACTGGACATTTTCAATGAAGATCCCAAATGGATTGTCATGTATTGTGGATTTAAAGTACATCCAACCAATTTCACAAACCTGTTGGAACTAAGGAAGATAGTTGGCTTTGTAATGCCTCCTTTCCATGGACTTCACACATTAATTTTTACCATTTTAATTGCAGTTCACCGGCCACTAAAAATGCTGTCACTATGTCATGTCAACATCATGCTTTAATGTTGTCTAATTCTATTTCATGTCCAATGTGTATACTCTTGTTGCCTAATGGCTTTGATCTATGCAGACGAATGAAGAACAAGGCCCCGAAGCTCCGAATACTCTCCTATACAGCCAACGATTTCATGTACTATCGGAAGGAATCCGCCATGGAGAAGTATATTCCCACATCTACATACTTCCTTAATTGACATCATCAATATGCTTTGTTATTGTATGTCATCATCTACATGTTAACAATATTTTCTAATTATTGTAAGCACTAAGAGTTTGGGAGGCTGAGGTGCATACCTACAAATCCGGACAAGAATATATGGTCGCTTACAAAACAATAAAAGGAATACGTGAGGCGGACAGGCCTCCACCATCTTGCAGAAATAGATCGCATGGTCATAGATCATGCGCTTATCACTGCTCTAGTAAAGAATTGGCGCCTGGAGACAAACTCATTCCACTTTCCATTGGGCGAAGCAACTGTCACGCTAGAAGACGTTGCATACATATACGGCCTACCTATAGATGGGCCGTTGGTGGCTGGACGTACTTTCCCGAGGAAAGCAGCGCCAGTTGTGAGGAGGTCCTTGGGATTACCCCACAGAAGAAGATTGATTACATGGGCATAACAATGAAATTTAAGTGACTTGAAGACAACTTCAAGGCTACAGAACTGGAGAAGAAGAAGAACAACAAGAAATACAAAGAGTTGGAGATCTGTGCAACATGGGCATACCTATTCTTCTTGGTTTCCTGTCAAATTGTTACGTAGACTTCTGGTGCCCGTGGATTGACTTACCTATTCGAGCTATTCAAAGAGTTTAAACCTTACGCATGGGCACCTGCCTATCTTGCCAATCTCTACAGGATGTTGACCAATGCCTCCCGTTGGAATGCGGAGAAGAAGATCGATGGAGATGAGAAGGATGATCACAAGGGAGAGGATGAAGGTTACCAACTGAGGACACCAACCGGGCCTCTACAACTATTACAGGTGATTGTTATCACTACCAATATAATTTTCCTTGTTAATTATATTGTTCATAACTCGTTATCTTTTATGACATGGTGTAGCTATGGGCTTACACTAGGATGTCGATCGGAAAGTGTCCTAAACCAAAAGATACTTGGAAGGGGGACATTCAGTTCCCACTCTTTAAGACGTGGCAAAAGAGACTGTCTGAAACGCCAGCCCTCTCCACAGTGAAGGAAGTCAAAAGACAATTGAACAATTTGAAACTAGATGAGGTAATCATTGAAAAACAGTTTTGGACATATTTGCATTCAAAGTTAATATACTAGCTAATCTAATTGTAGTGTTGAGCCCTTACTTATGTCAATTACAAATCATTTGGTAACCTTATTCTGGGTACAACAAGAAGTTCCATTCAAAGCTTTGAAAAGTTGACCGCAGTCTCATTGGCTCGTTTACCGACCTAGATTTCTATTGGATCGTTGAGCATCACAATACATGGCGGGTTATGAAATAGTTTGGACTAAAACAACTAGTCTCATCACCGTTCACAATGCCAATTCTAAGATGGAAAAGGATGTTCAGGGCTGTTGTTGATTACAACAAAAAGATGGATGAAGAGATTACGTCGTTGTGGGCTACGAGAGCCCAGCTTGGACTACATGGTGAGAATTATATTGCAGCCAAGCATTCAGCTTAGTATATGGAATGGTATAGTGAAAAGACAATCATGTTTATTGGTAGGGGAGAGGAAATGGAGTAGCCCACTACGAATGAGCAGACGGCTGCCCAGCGGAGAGATCCGGAAACAAGATGAACCCACCATCCCACAGAAACATGTACAACTAAATCTATTTTATAATATCTATGGTTTTGCATTTCTTATTGCTAGTATACTTTTCGGGTACTAGTGCTGGTCTGTTATTACAGTTGATGTTCAAACGTACTATTTTGCACAAAAACTAATAAGTTGCATTTCTATCTTTCTTTTCAGGCTCAAGATTTGGTGGACCAGATAGAACGCTCGTTCAAACTGGCTGCGCACAGGAAAACTCCAGTGGAGAAGTTGGCCATGTCAATTGGGAAGAAATTGGGTAAGTTTTGGGCGGGTTTTGGGATAAATTCGGAGGACCTCTCATTCGATGGCTGTAGTAGCTCACAGTCTGATGAAGATGTTATGAAAAAGAAGATTACAACCACCTTTACACACAAGAAGAAGCCCGTTGTGAAGAGCTTGGAAAAAACAAAAAAGAAGACATCAAGAAGAAAAACTCTCGTTTTCCAAGAAACTCCACTATTGATGATAGAAGGATTCGGTAGCAGGCTGCATTCACTTGTTAAAGTTCAAGAATTTGATCAAAATTCTGTTCAAGGATCCAGTGCCCCACTTGTTCAAGAATCTCTTGAAGGATCCGGTGTCCCACCAGTTGAAGAACCTGTTTGTACCCCGCCAATAAACAGGACATTGTTCAACTCGCCATTGCATGTCTCAAGTTCATCCGCTCTTGTGGTTTCAACCCCTATGGCCACACTTGTTCCACTAGTATGGAGGAAAAAACAGCTACCATCGATGCGCAAGATACCAGTCGAGTTTGAAGACTATGCTCATTCAATTGTTCAAAATGACTACTTGTTGTCCGATGGTGACAAGTTCTTTCTCAAAGGATTCAAAGAATATTATGTGGACAAGTATGAAATGGTGAATGTTAAACAACAGATATGTACATATGGAAATCAACCATTGGAACATGTTTGATTTAATCAACATCTTCTCAATTGTAGGAAAAATGAGTTGGAACATATATGTACATTGGTAAAGGCGGATTATCTTAAGAAGACACTTGATGAGGGAACATGGATGGACACAAACATCATGTACTTTTACTTTGAGATCTTGAGAGAAGGGTGTGACACATGTTTCATTGCCGACCCAAGTGTTCGTGTAAGTAAAATGATGGTACTCCTTTCTGTAAGTAGTGTTGTAGGCGAGGGCAATTCAATAAACTTAATTTCTTATTACTGTATGCAGAGATGGTGCCACAATGGGAGTGATACCGCGGTGGAAGCCATATTTGGGAAACAAGGACACAGAGTATGGGATGTGAAGGAAGTGCGCACGTTGGTCTTCATCGTCTACCACATGTCTCATTTCACCCTATTGGTCGGGTACATTGATATGAAGAGATGGGAGTTCTACAACAGCATGGATAAAGATCGTCAATCAATGAAACATGCTGAAAAATTTGTAAGTTCTTCATCTTAGTTTGTTGAGCTTGTGATTTTCTCTTTGTTTCTTCGGGAAGCATTGGGTTTTCTAAATGTTTACTTTCATGAAAGATATATTGCTATGCTCATTCTGTTTGTACATTGCCAAATGGGATGGTTGAACGAGAGGTACAATCACTTCGGTTGGAAGGACCCATTTATGTGGTTATGGCTCGAGAGGACGGACATCACTCGTCAGGAAAATTGCAATGATTGTGGAGTATTTGCAATGGCCTTCGCTGCTTACTGTGTGCACCGGCTGCCCCTTAAATTTACTCAGTCTCATATCCCATACTTTCGAAACAAAATCGTTGTAGAGATCTTCAAGAGGAGTTGGCAATTGAATGCTTGACAGGCTTCCCATCAATATGAGGCTACTGAGTGATGGGCAGACATATCTCCCAGCTTCACTTCGATTGAAATTCAATGTGCAGTTTTTGCGGAATCATTTTGTGGTTAAATTTGTGTGGGGTCAGGACACTGTCCAATTTATGGACCTCTGTAAACAATTTTATGGAAAATTTTTTGACTTCTGTGTACATTTGGGATGAACTGAATTTTTAACTTTGATCAAGTAAAACAGTTTGCAACTCATACAATTTGCTCAAGAATGGAGTCCTATATACAATTTTGGACATTACAAGTTGTGCACATGTTATGCATTTCTTTTTGGTTTAGAATCTGTGTACTCAGCATATACAATTTCTACATATGTTGATCAATTATGTGGGCTTGCTTTTACAATCAATCTACAGGTTATTTTACAGGTTTTGCTTCCCCAAACCTGGCACTGATTTTCTACATCTTTTTCTTTTCACCTTAATTGGTCGATAACGATCATGAAAATGGTCGATATCAACCATTACTGTAATAAAAAATGGGATACATTAAATTCTGCCTTCAGTTTTATGGTCATTATCACCCATTAAAATGGTCGTAATTGACCATTACTGTAAGCAGAAATGGGATACATTAAAATCTACCTTCAGTTAGATGGTCATTATCGACCATTAAAATAGTTGGTATCGATCATTTCTATAAACATAAATGGGATACATTAGATTCTGCCTTCAGTTATGTGGTCATTATCGACCATAATTATTGTTGATATCGTCCATTTATGTAAACATACATGGGATACATTTGATTTTGCCATTCTCTTAAATGGTCAGTATCATTCATTAAAATGGTCGATGTCGACTATTTCTAGTGTCAGATATGTGACACATTAGGGTATGCCTTCAATTGTAAAATCACAAGTAATCTGGATCACAAGAACCTAGGTGAAACCATCCAATCTATTTACATTAACACTTTACAGATCTTCCTAAGAACAAATAATGAGTAACAGGAGATATAAAAACCACCATTTGAGTGCCACTAAAGAAGCCACACATCCAAACCAAATGATCATTAATTGTGCTAGTTTTTAAATATCCATATACATAACAGAATGACCATACAAAATGCCCATATAGAGATTTTCACTTACAATGGGACTATCATGGTGTAAAATTGCGGTACGGGACAAAAAATGATATGATATTGGTATCGGTTGCGGTTATCGGTCTATCGCCTTCTCGCGGTCCAAAAAATCCATAATATTAGAAAATGCTAGAAAACAATGTTTTTTCTCCATTAGTAACAACAATAAATCAAAATATCGGTCACCTTAAGTTATAAGTCCTGTTTGTGTTGCAGTTCACTATCTTCTCCAGTATTTCATATAATGCAACTATTATTTTGGCACATGGTCAATTTATTAGTGTAAAATATAAGAAATTAAAGATAACATAACAATTACCTATGCACTATTAATAAGCTATTATTATTTACTATTTAGCATCATAAATACTCCAATAAATGTTTTTTAAAAAGTAGAAGATTTAAAAAAAAAACCATTTTTCTACACCCAAAATCATGTTTATAAGTAGATATAGCATGAAAGTGTGTAGATCTAAGTGAAGAACACAACACAAACCCAAAAATGACATGCCAATGATCTTTTCATTCATTTCTATGCTTTATCTAAAAATAAAAGGTAAAAAACACATAATAGTGAAAATAAGGGAGTTAAGTTGATTTTCTCTTACTAAATTAAATGATTCAAGATATAGTGTTGGAATTTGGGAATATGTAAAAGAATGAGCTATGGAGACATGGTTGCACTAAGGAGATGAGGGGAGAGGAGAAGAAAATGGGGGGATGGGGAAAAAGTTAAAAAAATAGAATTTTTGACAATTACTTCATCTCGGCCGATATTTTGAAAATATTGGCTGAGATATCGGTCAAATCGATATTTTGACAATATCGGCCTAGATTGGCCGATATTTTGGGGATATTTTGCCTGACTCGGTATTGCGGAAAAATATCATCGCGGTATGGGCCAATACCGATTCATATCGGCCGATATGAACCAGTATCTGCCGAGATTTTAAACTATGGACTATATGCATCATCTAATACCCCAAAAAATTCCCTCACAACTATTTTTACTTACAACCATTTTCACTTACAATTGAACTATATGAATCATCTAATACCCCAAAAAATTCCCAGACAACTGTTCTTACTTCGAACTATTCTTAATCACAATAGGACTATATGCATCATCTTAGTCCACCCCAAAAATTCCACCTACGTCCATCAACTGCTTACTGGAGGACTGCGACACCCTCCATAGTTATGCCCTCTCCCTTTGCAATTTGAACACGTTATGACCCTTCTCTGGCGACCAAGATCTTCGGTACAAATCCTGTTCTTCTTTGGACGTCCGGGCTATTTAGTGGCTCTCAGTGGAAGAGCCCTGATGTCACATGTGTGCTCCATTGGTTGATGTCACGAATAACATGCAGGACTTCATTGTACGACCTACGATACGTGCTTGACAAATACCAATGCTCGCAGAATGCATATGGATCATAATTTCTGACCTTCGTTGAAGCCAATGCATGAAACACGGGATGCCCAATATCTCCCATTTCTGACATTTGCGATTTTTCGTTCGAGGTCAACAATGTCCACGTACTCCGCAGATTGAACCTGAAATTCAACGAGCCCAGCTATTAGAATGTGCACTCGGCGAGCTACCTCCATTTCTTGGCTCAGAAGTTTCTCCGCATACAGAGTTAGACGATTTGTTGTACTTTGTGATGGGCAGGACTCTTGTGTCTCTTAAAAGGTTGTTAGTGCACTCAGCTGCGTTGCTAGTTAGCGTGTCAAACCGACGGCCTTCTACATATGCATTCGCCCAACGTTGCTGCCTAATTCCCTCAATGTAGTTGAACGCCTCTTGGCTTACTGCACGTATATTCGTCATGTAAGCCTCGTACTCAGAAGGCCTATATGACTTTGCTGCACGCCAGAATTTCATCACGATTGCCCCCATCACTGAAAGCAGCCTTGATGTTTTCAACAATGTGACGACAACAATAACAGTGAAATGCATATGGTATGGTGTTCTTCAACGCTGGAATGAGGCCCTTTTGAAGGTCTGAAACAATAGTCAAGTTGGTTGGCTCTCCCAACGATATGAGCAAATTAGCAAGGAACCAGTCTCAGCTGTCACGGCGCTCGGCTTCTGCAAATGTGAAGGCAATTGGAAGCAGTTTTTTATTGGCATTATGCGTTAGTACTACAAGAAAGACACCTAGATACTTGCCTTGGAGTCGTGAACCATCTGCAACAATCACTGGTCTCAATAAAGACGTGAAAGACCTTAAACAAGGTTCGAATGCCCAAAAAAAAAATCTTCTGAAACAGTCCTTCGTTATGGTGTCTATGTTTGTTACAGTGCCAAGGTTTCTCATCTGAAGTTCTTTACAATAGAGAGGTAGCTGATGGAAGGAGTCTTCATATGATCCACTGACCATATTCACTGCCATCTCCCTTGCTATATAAGCCTTCCTGCAGTTAATGGTCACCCAAACTCCATCCGGTAGTCATTCAAGATCTCCTTCGGTTTCAAATTGACATTTTGTCTGACTCTATTCATGATGAACTTTGTAATAAGCGTCAAAGATGCTTGTCGATGTGCCATGCCCATCATTGGCCTTGAGCATTGATGGTTAGGATTGTATGTCCTTACTTTAAATTGTAGTCTTGATTCGACAATGGAAGCTTGAATACGCCATGGACATTCCTGATCTCTGCAACGTGCAGTTACTTTGGTCATGTTGGTCTTCAAAGGTCTAAGAGTGAAGTTGCCATAAATTGCGAACTTAGCCAAAGTATTCCAAAACGTTTGTTAATCAAGGAATTCATGGCCGATTCACATTTCTCGTGCCAAGTTGTTGCCAACATCTGTGTTCATGTCCTCGGGCTCCATTTTATCCTCAAGATCAAAAGCTGGAGTTTCATTACAACGAAATGCCTTATTGATTGGATTGACTCCTGCAACTTCAGCAACTGGAGTTTCATTACAACGAAATACCTCATTGATCGGATTGGCTCCTGCAACTTTAGTTGGAGTTTCATTACAACGAAATGCCTCATTGATTGGATTGGCTCCTGCAACTTCACTTTCGGCCTTGACCATTGGAATCGAATGGATCTTGCCTATGGAGGGAGGCCCATCAAGATGGATATAACCACCACAGTCTATCCCAAAGTCCAAATCATCATCAACAGTGTCTTGTCCTACCATCTGATGTTAACTGCAATTGACTCATACAGTTGGAAAATACATGTCTTTGTCTTCATGGATGTCAATGGTAGGTACATCTCCACAACAAGTTGAGTATTTGACTTGTTTTTTGTTGGAAGTTCCTGATGAGTTCCTTGATTTTTCCGGACAAGAGCGATGCACAAAGCTCCTTTGAAACCTACAATGCATCATTACATAAATAAGCAACTGGAAGGAAAATATAGTATTTGGTGATGTACAATCTACTCATACATTCTATAAGTGTAGCTCTAATTATCTCCTCCTATGCATTGCTCCTTGTTCCAACCGTTAAAAAACATAAAAATATATCTTATTCGATTCATAACCTGATGCTTTGAACATACTCCTAACATCATTATCATCATCAATGCTAGCCATGGAGAATGCCCGCCCGTTGTGATATAGGTTTTGCATGCTTAAATTCTGGATGGATGAGTCCCTATTAGATGCTTCGATTGCTTCTTTAATCAGAAATTCATATGTTATGTATGTCGCTAAAAATCTCATCTTCTGCCTCCCTCCATTGTACAAAGGATGACTTATATCGAATTCAAAGTCACCATCATAGTGGAAGATGAACAACACCTCTCTATCTGATATGTTGTCATTAAATCAAAAGAAAATAATAAAGATATCGGTGGAAATTAGGTACATTTAGAATGACAATTAATACAGATCTGTATTAACAGCATTTGTATGTCTCTGAGAGTAGAGAAAATGTCTTCACATTAATAAAAACTCCGCACATCATGCCAAATAAAAGGATTAAACATTTGTTCTTAAACGTCTACCACTAACTAAACATTTAGGACAATAGTTCTATCAACATGAAGAAAAAGGCATTCAGATCAATAGTCTATTTATTATAAAGCTTGGAACAATGCTTTCAAACCATGCTATTAAGTGCTATTCCTCACACATTATTCCACCTATTCTCCTATTATTCATAAATCATCAAGAGAACCAACTCTAATTATATGAAATACAACTTTAAAGTCTAAAACTTTGTAAGATCAGTCCAAAACAAAACCAATATGCAGTTTCACTCACAACATCTTATCAAATTGAATAAACATGTTGCTGGTTTTCTTCTAAAAGTGACAAACACATGAAAAGAGGGACAGAGCAAAAAAAAAAAAAAAAAAACAATTCATGACCAAATAGTACTACCACCGCCGGATTTAACAGAACATTATTTATAATTGCAATGAACGCTAACGCGGTCACAAAACAAACCCTTCAAACCCCATAAACCGCAGATGCCTAAGGCAGAGAAAGAAGATTTTCCACGGTTTCTAGGGTTTCCAACAATTAAATATTGGAGAGGAATCTAGGTGATGGTGTTTTAGGGTACATAAAGCAGTCTAAAGTGGTAGATAATGTGTGTACCTTTATCTTACTAGAGTCCAACCACCATGGAGATGGCGTTTTATGGTGGTTTCTAGAAGAAAAAATCTCCAGAGCAATGTTGAAGATGACCCAAATGGATTATTGAGAAAAGTAGAATCGAGGCGAGATATAACACATACTCATATAATGGTTGATATCGACAATATTAATGGTTGGTATCGACCATATCGCAAAACGACAAAAAAAAAAAAAAAAGCCCATATGAGGATCCCTCCCATATCCGACATGGAACTAGGTCCTGCTGGGATGTATGAAGTCTTACAGGGATTTTACCCGTCAATTCCTCTAAATACAAATATGCATGTTTGAATCAATCACTAATGTAAACCAATTTTATGTGAACAACCCATTTGAATTAATTACTTCCTACGTATTTCAATTCCATCATTCCATGCCAACAAATTGGTTCATTCCATTAATGAATTCCTATGTACTCTAATCCCCTACAAACAAATAGGCCCATTTGAAATGATTCCTATGTATTCTAACTCCATGCAAATAACACAAGCCCATCTAAATCAAGTACTTATTTTTTTTTAGATTCCATGTGAACAAACATGCACATTTGAAAAATTACTTCCTATGTATTGTAATTCAAGGTAAGCAGTAGACTCATTCTTCCATGATAAAAAAGGGTCCATTAGTGAAATTCTGATGTATACCAATTCCATTCAAACAAATAGGCCGATTAGACAATAAATACCTATGTATCTCAGTTTCATGCAAATAACAAGCCCATTTGACAATAAATTCTCAAGTATCCTAAAAGTCCATAACCGAACCCTAGAGTGGGGGTGAATAGGTTGAACTCAAAAACTTAGACCAATTCTTTTTAATTCAATGTCAATTATGCGTTGTACATTCATTATCTTGACATAAAGTGGTGAATCTAATAACAAGTAAGGAACTAGAGAAATCATACAATATTGACATCCATAACTAAGCATGGATCATAGAAGCATCATTCACACACATAAATAGCAATCACCATAACAAGCAAATTTATAGTGGTTCAGCCAAACATGCCTACATCCACTCCCGGTTTCCCTACCGGTATTTCCACTATCAACTTAAGGTTTAGGCTAACCTCCAACCTTACAAAAGACCACTATTGTAAGACCTTGACCCGAGTGACCTCGATTAGTGTTGATTAAGTTGTGTGTTAGTTCTAACCATGTTTAGTGGATCTTGTTTTAGTTGGGTTTAGAATAGCTTTGTTGTAGCTTTGAAAAATTTTGAGTACCTTGTTATTAGTGGGGCCCTTTGGGGGTTCCTTTTAGGACTTTGCGTTTACTTAGGGGATTTCTCGATATTCCATTGATTTATGTTTTTATCCCGTTTTACTCATATTGTTAATATTTCCAACTTTCATGTTGATTCCGTTCCCGTTCGAAATCCCGAAACCGACTTTCCTTGCATTAAGGGCAAAACAGTCTTTTTACACTAAATCTGTACCCAATATTTGATATTCCCAAAACCCCGCGAAACATATACTTTTTGGAAACTAAAAATTTCGACGAACAACTTTCCCTTCTTCGTCAAATTCGTTTGAAGCCCCGAAAACCATGATTTCAGCCCCAAAGAATTCTTAGGGGTGGAGCCCACTCACATTTGCTTTATATGAGAACCTTCTTCTTCCTTCTTCCTTTTTCCAGCACAACCCAAAAGCTAGGGCTTTTTCTTGCTTTTCCTTCTTCTTCTCGCTTCCCATCACTAAATCTCCACCAAACCTTGCACAAATTGAGAAATAGAGATCATCATTATTTTCCTCTCCTTGAAGGCTTCATCTTGACACTATTCTTGAAGGAAACCTCTCATTCCAAGATCTTCTTTGAGCTAACTCTTGCCATTAGAAGACCTCCAAGTAAGCAACCCTCTTAATCTTCTAGATTTGTGCTCTTGTAATCCAAGAGAAGCTCCATCTTCACTATTGGAAGCTCTCTCTTTCTATTTCATTGTTTTGACCCTTTTAGGGTTTGTTTTGAGGGTTTTGTTGTAGCTTGGATCTTTGCTTGGAGAGGGTGATTAGAGGCTTGATTTTCTTAATTAGAGACCTTGAGGCAAGTGGATGATTTGATATTTTGAGCTTTGAATGGTTTTCATGAAATGCATTGATGACTTCACTATCTCTTTTATGTCTTTATTTGACTTACATTGATTTGAAATAAATGCACATTAATGAATCTTTTTAGTTCATATAATGTCTTGGAAAAAGTTGGTTTATAGCTTTTATTTGTTTCTTGATTTTAGTGCAATGAATCCTTGTGAGTGGTTGTTCTTTTCTCTTTCTCTTTTGATTGAATGAGGTGAAGAAGAAGGAGATTGGGCTAAATGATTATGGAGATTTGATGGTGTTTTCAATGGGTTTAAAGGAGGTTTTGAGCCTGTCAATTTGATGAAGAAATGGGACTCAAGGGAGTTGTAAGAAATGGAAAAGAAGAAGAGCAGAACTATCCCAGAAACCAGTTCCTGGACAGTTCGCTCGAGCGAACTTGACAAGTCGCTCGAGCGAACTTGACAAGTCGCTCGAGCAACCTGTCCAGAAATGACTCCGGGCCATTCCAGTAGACTGTTCGCTCGAGCGAACCTATCATCGCTTGAGCGAACTTTCCCAGAATCATATCGGAGCTCTCACAGAACCTTGTTAGTTCGAGCGAACTTAATGTTCGTTTGAGCTAACATGTTCGCTCGAGCGAACCCATCATTCGCTCGAGTGAACCTCCCCAGAAAGCCATTCCAGAGAGCTCATCGCTCGAGCGAACGTCTTATCCGCTCGAGCGACGAACACTGTTCACCTGGGGCTACTCTAGGAGTATAAATGAAATATTTAAACGATTGAGAGAGGATTGTTGGGAACCCTATTGTGATAAGGAGACTTATGAGCATTATTTGAACCCATTCGAAAGGAGAAACTGAATTACAAGCTTTCATTTGAAGTTTTGAAAATCCCTAAGGTGTATAAAGAGCTCGGAATGTCTCCAAACTCAAGGAGTATCAATCTATATTGAAATTGACATACGGGACCCTTATTCACCTTGATCAAATTTCGAATCACGATATTTATCCTGAAATTCATGATTTATGCTTTATCATTCCCGAAAATACTGAATTTGCAACTGTAGTGTTTTGCTAGTCCCGATATGCACTTCCCGTTTGAAATGAAATTTGTGCCTTCGAACACCCTGCCCCGCCCCGCCCGTTTACATAAGTGCATCATATAAATTTTGTACATGCCTTGTTTTATATCATTTGACCTATGAGTCAGCACCACTAAGCTTGGATTACCTTGCCGGTCTGATCCACCGACTTGGAGATCCCCCTCCCGTCCCGCCAGCTGCAGTTTGGATCCCGCTACTTGGTTATTACCGTGGTCTTGTCCCGATGCCACAGATTGCTATTGTGGTTCCCGATACCTGGTTCGCTACCGTGGTCATGTCCCATATTATTATTTTATATATATATATATTTTTTACTTATGTTGCATCTCCTCACTTCGGTGACTGAGGTCAACATCCTGATATGCTCATGTCACTTTGGTAATAGAGGACTTATCTTCGTGTGGTTGTCATCTTATTTGTTTCCCGATTTCCTTGGATGCCTTACTTGTTTTAGATTGCATTTATGTTTTGAATAAATGATTCTTCTGTTTTATGAAAATTATTGTTTAACAGGTTTAAATGTTTTCCAAGGTAAATTTCTATTATTACTATATCTTTTCACTCACCTGCCAAACCGTTGTGTTTGACCCATTGCTTTGGTACTCAGGTCCCGTTGTTGGTTTCCCCGAGGAGGAGCTTGAGGAGGCGGTCGAAGAACCGCAGCGCTTAGTAGAGTGGCATGCCGATGATGTCATCTAGACAGTCGGTCGCCTGAGTTGAGTAACATTTTGGGTTAGGACTAACCATTCTTTTGGGGATTTGATACTTTGTTTATATTGGCCTTTGTTAATTGGCCTTTATTTTTGGGAAATCTAATTAAATGATCTTTGATGTAAACTTTAACTTACTTTTGGGGAATAGCTAATGATCATTGCTCATTTTGATACTGGTTATAAATGTGTTATCAGTCTTGGTATTTTGGACATGAATGTATGAATTAGATTTGCTACACGCTTCCGCATTCAAAAGAAATATTCATGTTGTTGTGATATCCTCACTGCGGAAACCTGTGGGAAATCGCGTATACGAATGGCATCCTTTTATGGACTCGTTTTGATTTAAATATTATTCTTACTCCCAATCCCGGATTAGGCCCGCCAACCCAGTCCGAGGTCGTGACAACTATGCTTTTCAAGGCTTAGCATTAACCTTTACAAACACTCTTTTTGCTTTTTAAGGCTAGGCACCAACCTTTACATGAAGAAGATGTTCTCTCAAATAATATGCCTAAGAATGTATGAATAAGAGAGCAACTAAGTGCAATTCAATGCCTCTTAATAGGCTGAGTCGAAAATGTATTTTTAATTTCCAGGTACAATGAATGTAAAAGTCTATGATTGATGCATGTACTTGAAACCACTCTATCTCTTTTTAGAAAAGGAAATTTTAAATGATGCAAAGAAGGTAGTCACATGTAAGAGATGGAGTAGAATGACAAACAAATGGCTTTTCAAAATTACCATACTTGATTTGCGTTAGTACAACTTAAGACCAACAAGTTATTTTTGAAACAAGAATTCAAACTCATGCGAATGATTGACCAAATGTTGAAAACACAAGGCTAATTATAATTAAAGTTATAAGCACGTTATGAAAACAACATATGAGCAATTGAAAACAACCATTTGATCATGCTTTTAAAAGAGACAAAGATTAAAACATGGCATGTTATATTTAAAGGAAACAGAGCATACCCATTAGTGATGAATCCAAGATTGAATCAAAGGAATAACCCCATAATCCCTTCACTAAAGCTCTTAAAAGATCCTCCTTCCTTGGCCTCAAAACTCCTCAAAAGTTCAGCCCTTTTTCCCAAGGAGAAATTCTCTTTTTATAGCCAAAAAGTTGCCAACGGCTAGTCCCCGGTCGACTTGTACCCTTCCCCGGTTGACCTGCCCCTCATAATTCATTCAAAATGAACCTGTAACGGTCACTAAACCCCGGTCGACCCACAGTGTGGCCAGTCGAAGGTCGACCTAGCCTTAGCCCAGAAATTCTGAAATTTCAGAAATCTGAAACTTTGAGGGAACAAGCTTGGATCCATGACTAAAAAAGAATGAAAATAGAATTTCTAAAGTCATGAATCTTTCAAAATACAATATGGATTCAAAGAAGTAAACTTTGAAAAACTTGAAAAGAATTTTGAAACCTAGGATCAAATACTTGGAACCTTGAAAATCTGAAATAAGAACTTCATGATCTGAAGACCATAAAGATTTTGAAATAATGCATAACATCTAATCAAAACAAAGATTAAGAATATGGATTATGCATGAAGATCCCAAGATTAAGGAAATGAATGAATGAGAGGTCAAGCTATAAAAATGAATGCATAGTATCAAATTGCAACAAAAGAAAAACTCTAAGATATCCAATTTCATGAAAGCAAACTAGCCAATTTGTATTAGGGTTGTCACATGGTTGTCCAATGGCGGGCTTTGGGCCTACACCACCTACGCCCTTACTCAAACCCTCATGAGTTAGGGCCAGACGCAAGGCTTAAAGATAAGAAAAATCAATCATTACTTGTTTTTTAACACTGCCACCGGGCACCTAGTGTGAACCAAATATTAACCCTCGTCCTTCATATGGAATTTAAACAACAATGCAATGCAACAAGCAATATGGTGGTGTTAATTTTAATTTTATTTTTTGGCTGATTGGCCGCTGGCATAGTAGATAATATTTATTATGTAAAATCAATATAAGTATATTTTTACCAAAATTTGAAAATTTACTCTTCGAATCCCCAAAAATGAATAATAATACAAATTCAACCAACAAATGCAAAGTTAACAATAAGAGAAAAAAACACTAGAAAATAGTGCTGCCAGACAAAACAAACAAACCTTAAAATAAAACAAAGAAGTTTGTAAAAACCTCACAAATAAAACCATTGAAACCCTTAAACCACTGTCTTAAGCATAAAATAACAATTCAACCAAAAAACCCATAATCCTTACTAAAATGTAAAGATACACATAAACAGGCAAATATAAGACAAGTTAATAAAAAAAGAGACTTACGAATCCAATTATATATCAAACAAACCACAAAAGAAAAAGGGGAAACTTTAAAAATGCCATCACGCTCAAAAGTTATTAAGAACAGGGACCTAAAATTTTCAACCCAAAACCAGCCGCTCATCCTAAATTTATCAGTACCAAAAGATTACTTTTTTCAGGAAAAAAATTACAAATCACTAACGGCTTGTTTGTTTCATGTAGTTTAATACACAGGGATTGTAATACTTCTATTTCTAAAAATGGTTAAAAATGAAGAAAGAAAGGTGAATGTCTAAAATTTACCATCCCATTATCCCGCCTCTAATGAAAAATGAATTAAGGAGAGAGAAAACCAATACCCAACCACCATTCTAGATAAATTATAATCCTAGGAAAGTAAGGGTTTCCTCTACGTCTCCACCTTATGTCCATCCATCACGTACTTAAGGGGTCGTTGTCTACACCCATTTATGTATGTAAATGGAGATTATGCATAACATTTACACATCAATCATATGTCCGTCTACAATTATTTACACATCTTGTGTGTTAATCATATGTATAAGGGGTCATTTGTCTCTTAAGCGTGGGATATGTAAATATAATTTACACGTGTAAACGATGAATATTCAAATATTAAGTATGTAACGTTTACATATGTATTTCTTTTTAAAACAATTCTTTTAATATCACCATTTTCGCATCATTTACACATGTGGTTCATTTTAGTTTTAATGACATATATAAATGTATAAGATGATTTTGTAAATGATACTTATTAATCATTGAATTAAACTCTACTCTAATGATATGAAAAGGAAACAAAAAAGGCACATTTTATATCAAAGTTTTCATTTGTATTTTAGATCTATCAAAAGAACATACTTTTTAAAGATATATAGTTCTATCAATGATCACCTTCACAAAAATTGCATTCCAACATGTTTGGTACTCCACCTTACAAAATAAATATTTCAAAATAGAAGAATTCCATCTTAACAATATATATATATATATATATATATATATATTTCGGATTTCATTTCAAAAAATGATAGTATAATCACCCATAAAAAAGAAGACTCATTGCATCCGGTACTCATTTAACTGAATTCATCGTATCATTTGTGTTGATCTAGTGTTTTAATTAGCTGATGCATTCCACATATCTAACGTTATTGTATCTCTAGGGCAATAAGCATATTGGCTATTAGACTCGTCGTCAATTACATTAACTTCTTGATCGATATTTATCACTTCATGACAATGACGTCGGCACAATTTATCATTGGTGGGATTTCACATCATGACGAAACTGTGTATTACACCATAAGCATTTACAATTTTTTTCTTGTGTCTTTAAAGGATAATTCTGTGGTATATGCGTCCAAAGGGGAAATTGTTCATTCCACAAGCCAACTATTCTTTCCACAACATTTTCGAAGTTTTGAATGGCGAAGGTTAAAAAGCTCACTAGGCATCTTAGGAGCTAATGCTTGAGGTCCATATTTCTTCAGATGATTTTGGGTTCCACGATAGGGTCCAATAAAACCTCGCTTATGAGCATAACTGGCATCAACGAGAAAGTACTTTCCTATTAAGAATAAAACCTCCCCTATTTTGTAGAACATCAAATAGGACATTTTTTTATCATTGGCTGAGTCTTCAAAGCCAACACATACAAACTGAAAGTGCATGTCGAAACCTACACCTGGCATCACATTTTGGGTAGCGAGTCCCTTTCTACAACGATAATGTTGATGATCTTTAATTGGAACTCTTGCTGGAACATAGGTACCGTCAATAACACCTATATAATCATGTTCCATCATTAACAATTTAAACAGTTTGTTAGAAAGAATTAACAAAAAGTGGATGATCCGATTACTTAATTACCCTGAAAAATGGGTAGAATATTCTACTTAAAGCAGGAGCATTTTATATAAAAGTTCTTCCAAAACAACATTAAAGTATGTGCTAATTGTTTGACATGAATGTTGAAAATGAATTTGCATTACCCAATTACGCTCACTGTTGCCTACCGTATTTAGAAAGATGGCAACTTGTTATCCTACGGTGAAATTTTTAGTCGCACGCAATAACCCTTCTCTTTTCAATAAATCACTTAACTCCAAGAACACATCAATCCTCATATAAAGTAGGTCATATGTTAAACGCTCACAACCATGAATGAGGTACTTTGTGAAGTCACGGCCAGTTAAAGATGAATTATGAGTTGTCCTCCTTTTAACCTCCTTCTATTTACAATGATGGTCTAAATGCAAAAGCACGACCATTGATAGTACTACCAACCACCCAAAAAAAAATCTTCTTCTTCTTTCTGTCCAGTACTTTGTACTATTCCATAATTAATTCACACATAAAAAGTGAGTACTAATTTAGCATTCATAGAAACATTATTGCCACGTGATAAATTAACTATGTTCATCTAAAAAAATAAACATACACAACAATTAGATAAGAAAGAACATTCAAATAATACTAACATAACAATAAAATATAAAATAGTGTCAAAATGTGCCATCATTTTTCGTTCGATCTCTTTTCACCCTTCAATGGTATACCCACCTTCATCTTTTCTCCCAAGCTTTATTTGTTATGTAAATAAGTCCATCAAGTAATCATTAGAGCAGTCCATCCAAGAAATATTCTTCCTTTCTCTTCTAACATGGTATACCCTTCAATGGTATACCTTTCAATGGTGCCTGATGTGACCAGAACTTGATCGATGTCCTAAGTATATCCACAAAGATCCAAACACAAGGTTTTACCGGAGCTACAGTAAAGATTAGTCTTAATGAGCCATTTGAATAAAATAATTCAACAAAAAATATTATAAAATTCAAATTCGCGGATTTAAGAATAAAATAATAACCAAATTACAACGAATTGAATTCTTTATAATATTTCTGGCCAGTTTCATCTCCTATACTCACTCATGAATATGGTGAGTCCAGGCCCTCTACATGACACTGTCTGGCCAAAAACTCCAGCAACTTAGGAATAACATTATTTAACCGCAAGTGTACGACTGTCTATTTGAGACAGTGGAAAATACGGGTCGAACCCACAGGGAGCTAGTTAAAAAAACTTTTAAATTAAGAAATTTAATTACTCAAAGAATATGAATTTTTAAATGAGTTAACGAAAACAATATCACACAATCAATTAGAAGATGGAAAATAACAGTTGATAAAAATGATTAGAGCATAGGAATCCAATAAGCATCCACCCGTTTATTTATCAAGTAATCATAACTTGGTCCAACTTTTACTTCAAACCAAAGACAAATCAATGTTTTTGACTTGGATAATTTAACTTTAAAAGCCTTTTTAATTAACAAAAATCCAAAATCCAAGACTTCCTTCACCTCAGAGAAGTATAGAAATAATCAAAGGTAAGCATAACCCATCAAAGGAAACTCGGTCCTAAGTATGGACTATCAAACCTAAGGCATGGATAGTCAGTAGTAAATTTCTATTTTCAGTAATTAAAAATCGAGATTTGCTTAGGGCACGAAGGTAAGTCTATTAATCATTATGCACATAAACATGGAACACAAATTGCAACTACTCAATAAAAAAAAAAAAAGGCGATTACTTATCTTCATTCATAGCTCCAATCAAAGAAATTAGCCCCCAATAGCAAAGGATACTTCTTAATTTATCATTAAAAATGCACCTTTACAACTTTTCTTTCACAATAATCTTCCTTCAAAACAAGACCTTGGACATGGCCCAAGGATACCAAAAGATAAAATCACTGGAAAGAAGAAGAGGGAAGATGAGATGAAGCCGGCCTCACCAATCTCTCACGAGCACCCTACACCTGACACGCCTCCTTTTTTGGTCTCGCCAATCACTCGCGAGTAGCCCCTTTTATAAGGGTGCATAGGGGCAAATGTCCATGTTCATCTGGTTGCTGCAGTGAAGTTCTTCAAGTAATTGGCTTTGCTTGTGGTGCATACACAGGTCTTCACGTGGCATGCACAGGTCTTTAATATTGCGGTTGGGACAATCCATCTGCGATCACACCTATGGGTGGTGCTCACGTATACAGTTGTGGGTCCCACATATAGCTTGTGTGCAATTTTCTTCTCCTTTGTTTCCCTCTTAAGGTAGGTCCCAAAAATACTAAGATACCCTATAAAAATAATCAAGAAAAAATATTTCATGTCTAATTCAAAAGTCATGAAAGATTCTTAGCTTTTCATGCTAAAGATAGACATTTTCATGATTTTAAGTGAAAATGTGGTTTTCCAAAGGATGTTGACTTAAAAACATAAATCATCATTTCCCAATGAAATCAAGCATGATTAGATGATTAAGTCCTTAATTATTAAAAATTAATGATAAAAAATGTGCAATTTTAAAGACTCATCAGTGCCTCAACTTGGATGGATTGAACATGGTCTTCAACTATGTCATTATCCATTTCTAAAAGGTAACAAAACTGTTAAAAAAAGATATTACTTTATATAGATTGACGATCATGAATTTGTACTTGCCGATTTAGTTACTCTTTCTCATTCATGAACATATGAACAAAATAGTATATTAGATTCACATATCAAAATAAATAAATAAATAAATAACACTTTTACAAAAAATAAATAAACACACATCAAATTAACATACCAAATAAATAATCGCATAATTAGTATACGTAGTATTATGTGTCTTAGTAATTGGCATTATTTCATTGGTTTCTATACATTATAAGTTGATATAGTTGTCAAATCAGGATTTGTAGCTTTTTTTTTTTGTGAA
The DNA here is from genome assembly GCA_003546025.1 of Camphora micrantha. Classification (NCBI taxonomy): domain Eukaryota; kingdom Viridiplantae; phylum Streptophyta; class Magnoliopsida; order Laurales; family Lauraceae; genus Camphora; species Camphora micrantha. The sequence goes on along the minus strand of QPKB01000006.1, from coordinate 6,471,445 downwards.
AATCCCTAATACCTTTTAAATTAATTATTAAAAAATATGAATTGATATTCTGATGTTAAGCAAATAGGATTAGTTTTAATATTTTTATTAATTAATATTTAATTCAATAATGATTTTAATTCACTATTCAATTTGCATAGAACTTAACCCATGCATCTCATAGGCTTTTCGCAAATATTAATTAATTATAGAAAGTTTTTAAAATGAGTATTTTGTGACTAAGTTCAATCATATTAAAAGTGTCACAAATATGTTATGGTCACATAAAATTGGATTTATACATGATCTTTGAATAATGACATAATGCTATATAAAATACTTTTTTCTTTCTCTCTTACATTCATTTATAGATGTTTAAAATTTTTTAAAGTATTGCAATAAAAAATAATTTTATATAAGTTATTAAGATATTTGGAAGAAAACTGAAACAATAAGATAATTGTTTTAGTTAAGAGTTACATCGATAATTTTAGAAGAATCATTGACATATTTGTTTTGCAGATTTTGTCTCTTAAAATTCTTACTACGAATACATTTTTATTTTTGGTAAAAACTATTAAGACATATTTCTTGAGAAATACAAATATCCCAAAGGTAATTGCTCGTTTTATTATTTAATAGAGTAAGTTAAATTCATCTCATACAGTTAGCAAGCTAAATCTGTCTCATAAAGTTAGCACATTCAATAATACAAAGAGATCGACGGTAATTCGAGTTTTAAGACTACATTCGTGGCGATAACCATTATTCAGCCACCCATTTGTGAGTGAGCCATTTTTAATGAAATATTCTTATTCTAATATCACTAATCAAATGATCAACTCTATCAATAATGACAATTTCTTATATTTTATCCCCTTCCCTATATCTTATAGGGAAGGGGATAAAATATAAGAAATTGTCATTATTGATAGAGTTGATCACTAATCAGTGTCATGTTTTTGGCCACGTCAGCACTCAGCGATCTCTCGTTTTGAAGAAACACACAAGAAAAAAATACAAGGCCTAGGCTTTGACGTCAGCCACTACACTCATCCCAAACAAATATCCTCCCTTAAAATCTCATCCCAAACAAATCTCCTCCCTTAATCCTACGATTAGTTATAATCTTATTTCAATAATGAATCTTATCTCAATACGGTATCTAACTTCTCCCATATGTAACAAATTTCCCATATGTTCTTTTCATTTTTGAATAATCTAATCCCTTAAAATAAGATTTCAATACCGTTTCCAATCTCTCCTCCCATAAGTTCTTTTCATACGTTGTAAGCACCTAATGATTTAGATAAGCTTAGGCTCTTAAAATATCTTTGCCAACTAAAATGGAAAATATTTATGTGCATCCATCACTCACTATGTTATGGTGAGGGACAACATAGTAGGGTTAACTTTATAATACATCCAAACCATCCACACACATGGGACCCCTTCAGTACACTAGACCCATTGAATTTTCACATATCCAAATGGATTGGACCGTTAGATCGAGAGTCGGTTTTTTCCTTTAATATAAAGTCATTAAATTTGTGAGTCACAGATGAAGGGATTAGAGGCATGGGATTGATGTCAAATTTGATATATGGGCTCATCCAAGATGTCTCTTTTCATCCCCCACAAGTCCCACAATCAATGGGTTCCTAGGTGGGTCCCATTAAGTTTGTCTCTCACCATATGGTGAGGGAAGGATGCACAGGAATATCCCTCAATATATATATATATATGAGAAAAAAGAGGCTCTCCTAAGCTGCAGCTCATGTTATCATAAACTGAAACAGTCTGAAAAATCATCTCCATTGTAAACTACCTCAAATCATTGTCTCCAAAATCAAGATAATTCCAATAAGAACTGGGTTTTTCAATTCCACCATGCCAAAAACAAAGACAATTTCACCATGCCAAAAACAGAGATAATCGACTTTGATTTGTGGGATCAACACTGTTTCAGCTTAGGATAACATAAGATGCAGTTTAGGAAAGCCATGCTCTCTCTCCCTCTCTCTCTCTTTCTATACACACACACACACATATAGTTTAACGACTTTATATAAAACAATAAAATTGACCCTCAATCCAATGGTTCACTCTATTCGGATCTATCAAAATCCGATGAGACCTATGTAAATAGGAGGGCTGAGTTTGGATGGTTCGCAATGATGGACCAGTAGGTGGCCCACGAGGTGGCTTGTATCGTAATACCGTAACTCGCGCATTGGATGAGTGTGTGCGTCTCAACATGATGTCCCCCCGGACTAGGACCTAAAGGGATCAAAAGATCTTCCTAGGCCTTTCATCACTGCAAAAAATCAACCTTGTTGGCATTGGATATGGATACAATAGGTCCCCCCTACCCTCATAGTAGTGTGAGAGTTACTCTTACAAGAGTATTTTCACACACACAGAGTTACTCTCATAAGAGCATTTCTCATATATATATATATATATATATATAAGCAAAGCTCTCCTAAGCTTCAAGCTTTGGATAAAATCTCATAAGCTCATACTTGTAGGGCCCACCTTTGGTCCATCCAAACGGACCAAACACATGACCTCTCTAAATTGCACATGTCCATCAACTTTCGGTCAAATTCGAATTTACTAGACCGTTAGATCGACTATATATCGATCCGAATGGACTATTAACCATTAAACTTTTGGACCCATATGGAGATGATAGAAATCACGGTTATGGCTGATTTTTTGTAAAGAAGAAGATCTTAGGGAATCCTTGAAATCCCCCCAACCCCCATTCCCATGTGGGTCCCTAGGTTGTCCCCACCACACACTTGAACTTACCTTATCCTAAGCTTGAGCTTAGGAGAGCTGGCCCATACATATATATATATATATATGGGGGCTGCTCTCCTCAGCTACAGCCCCCCTCTAATATCAGCTGCAGGCATGTGAGGAGGGCTGCAGCTGCTCTCCTCACATGCCTGCAGCTGAGGATAATGAGGGCTGCAGCTGAGGAGAGCAGCCCCATATATATATATATATATATATATATAGGAGAATATTCATGTGCATCTATCATCACCATAGGGTGAGGGACACTTTCCATTTTTGCACATGAAGATAAGGAAGTGTACCTCACCCTATGTACTTGAAAATTCGCTTTTGTATTTGAAAATCCTTATTTATAGAAGTGTCACTCACCCTATGGTGAGGAATAGATGCACATGAATGTTCCCATATATATATATATATATATATATATATATATATATATAAAAGAAGATATTCCGGTGAGATGACTTTATATGGTCCACTTGGATGAATGCCACTATGAAGGCTTGAGTTATAAGATACTGATGAGGGTTAGGTATTTCAACATATGTGCAAAAAACCAATTCCTTGCATACATATGGGTTGGGTCAAGCCGTGTATTGTCCAAGCACAACCCTCAAATTAGTTGGCCTGCAGTTATTTTGTCCAAGCCCAGCCCCTAAGCTTTTTATGAGAAATGAAAGTCCTCAATGTCCTCAATTTGTAGGCTTTTTGCGTGCTAGGCCTCGTACACTCATAGGACGACCTGATTTATATCCCTAATTTGAATACATAGGTTCCATGCAAATAAATGAGCCCATTTTATAAGGCCCATTTGAATGCTTAAAACAAAAGGGGGGAAAATATTCTGTTGAAAATTTGTCTACGTTGGAGATGGGGGTTCTGTACACTGCTTCATTGTTGAAAGGGATGTGATAATTTACATACATAAACGAGTGCCAACATACACACACACACTCCCTCACACACTCATGTTCCTAACTAGCTGAGCTACAACTTGAGACTATACTATGTTGAAACTACCAAAAAACAAATTGTATTGATTAAGTATTAGATTGACAGCTCAAGGTGGTATTAAAGGAAAAATAATAATAATTTTCTTTTCTTTACCAAAAAAAAAAAAATAAATTTTCTTTTCTCCTGACCCCAGCCTGACCTTGGCTCCTGAGGGTAGTAAGGGCCTAGAAAGTGGAGTCCGGGCTTTTGACTTGGCCTGCATACGTGAGGGTAGGGTCTGACTCCAGCCTGGCCTGGGCACGGCCCTTTTGACGGCCCAACTGGCTATTCAAAATGATCTTGATCCACAGCTTCAAACAATATCATCATACTTCAAATTAAATAGAAGACACGACAAAGTATAATTTTACTCTAAAACAGGCAGTGAAACGGTTAAAAGTAGCCAGAAATAGAACCATTGGTGGCAAGAGAAATCCAATAGAAAACATACAAAGCATTGTCTCATCATCGTTGAGGTTCAAAGGCCGCACACAGTCTTTCTTCCCTCGACCATAATTCAGGGGCAATGTATACCCATTTACCTGACTGACCTGAACCTAACCCGTGAAAATAAAGCACTTGTACTTAGTTTAGACCCATGTAATTTTCAGGTTTATAGGTTTGTCGGGGCACCTGTTCCAGAACCATGGACCCAAACCCAAAATCCATATATATTAAACTATTTACTTTTTTTTTTTTTTTTTTTTTTAATAACGGAGGGTATCTCAGCCCTTTAGGCCGGAGGACTAATCTCTACGAGCCCAGGAAGAGCTAGGTGAATCTCCCGTGGCCTCAATGTGCTAGCACAATTTCGAACCCTCAACCCCCGGGAGCAAACATGATCATGGGCCAACTGAGCTATCTCTTGGGGTTATATTAAAATATATGCTACCGTAAACACAAACATGTCATATTTTGATAATAATAATATACCCTTTGGTCTAACTAGCTCTCTCTTCATCAAATACATATTAGAGCAGCTCCAACTCAAACCCGACGACTTCATCACAAGACTTGGATCAACAATCCGTAAAACCGATCCAATTCGATCAACGGATTTCTACCCAAACCGAAGGTAAACGTATTGATTACCGATTAAAAATCTTGTAATCCGTTAGCAACGGATCGGTGACGGATTTCACCCTCAATCCACGGATTCAATCCGTAGACATTAAATATAAATTAAAAAAAAAAAAGCCTTAAGGAGTCTAAATATAAGTTAAGAGGTCTAAAAATAAAGAAGAAAAAACTTCAAGGGTCAAAACCTAATTCACTTTTATATATAAGTATAACAAATGAAGCCCTAGACCAAATTTCACCTCAATCTTGAGAACATGCTCTTCAAATTCTTTAACATTAGATTCAACGGATTGAACTCTTTAACATTAGATTCAACGGATTGAACGGATTAATCCGATCCAATCCAGTCCTCCACAAATCGGATCAGAGTTGTTTTTAACAGACACGGATTGATGATGGATTTCAAATCAATCAATCCGTAGGTAACGGATTGGTGACGGATTTGGCCAAATCCGCATCAATCCGATCCGTGTACACCCCTACTTGGATGACGGGAAATAGGATTAAGATCCAAATTGGACCCCAGCAACCTGGAACCGATGAAGATTCTTGTCATTTGGTCCCAAGCATGGCTGGATCCAGATCCAATGTGTTGGTCATTGCCATCCCATCAAATAAATCCCTGAAACATCATAAGCCCATCAAAAGTATCTTAATGATGTAGTCCATTTCCCCAAACTAGAAGTACCACCCAGCATCTTAGCAAACTCATTGGGATTTAAGCTTCAGGACAAAATGACCAATGACCTGGGATAAACTCAACCTCAAAACAGACAATACTATGAATGAGGGCGCATTCGATTATTTTAAAAAATTAGCCCCAACCCTAATGTTAAAGCCCATAACTAGGACTACCAAGAGTCAGGCCAGAGTATTTAACATTGTCAACTGTATTAGGATTCCACTTCTATGGCTCACTTAAACTTTCCCTGTGATATGTAATGGCCCAAATATCTCTCATAGGTTTATATATTGCAGTTAGCCACACTGGAACTTTACTGATCCAATGGTGAATATCTGTATGGGTAACTGAAGTTGATGATTGAACCATACATTTGCAAACATGATTAGGCAGTCTTCACGGTAAATGCCTAGACCCCAACTCTTATTGACCTATTTAGGTGATTCCAACTATCTATTAACAGATTATAAATTGAATGGTTGAACCATACATTTGCAAGCCCCCAATGAACTATTAGGACCAACCAATCAAGTTTTTAGGGGCAAGAGTACACATGCCAGGTAAACCTGTAGAATCAAACACGCAGATCCAAGTCACTGCCATAGTTTCCACTTGGAGGTAGAGATTGTCAAAGAAATTTGAAAACTTATCAAATAAAAAGGTGGCCTCAAATAGTTCCATCAGTGTCAGGGATCCACCCAACCTCTAAAAGTACTTAATATCCAAAAATGTAATGAGTGTCACAGATAGTTTCCTCCCTCTACTACTTTTAGTGGAATCCCAAAAGCTGCTAACCGATAAAAATAGAGAAGACCGTCATAATCACCTTCTTTGCTAATAAAAGCAGCATGATAAGATTACATACTAAAAAAAGGGCATCAGGGAAAGACTCACTTCCAAGCGCCTAAACTAATCAGTCCAAGCTTCTGGACAGTGCCCATCATGCCAAAGGGATTACAGATCTAGATCAAAAGCTTCTCAATGGCATCCTGTGTTTCACACAAACGAAAAACTAAGATGTAAAACCATATAAAAATGCCATTATAAAGAAATATAGGTGCATTTGGATGTCCCAAAATTGCAATCAGTTTCAAAACTTCGCATCATTATCTGGTCTACTATTTTCAGCGATAATCAGGAACTTTTTTTTTTTTCAAGCTGACAATTGGAAACCCTACTAAGTGGGTTATTTACTTATTTTTCTGTCCGATTCAAATCCCAAATCAACAGCTGGCACTCATATGATTTGGGAAGTGAGAAGGCAAGTAAATAGCACAACTAATGTGGATCCCAATCTATGAGCAAAGCCACCACTCGAATACATAGCAAAACAAATAAGCACCCATTATGTAAAACTGAAATACATGATGGGATCCACACAGCTATGATGAAATGATGATGAATGATGTGTGGGTATGTCGGCAATGTTGGTTCTCTATAGAAAGCTCCGGAGGGGGTGGGCAATCTTGACAAGAGAAGTAGAGCTAGGGTGAATGGTTAAAGCTTGTGATATCTTAAAAAATAAAGCTAGGTGCTTTGAGCTTTTTCTTCAGGTTTGAAAATTAATTTATCCAAAAGCATGTTGGTGCTAAGATGGCTTTTTTCAGTCTGGCTAGTAAGCTTCAAAGCAGGTTGGCCATCATCCTTTTTCGTATCTGAGGCTACCCATAGGGGCGGATTCCAGGTCTAGAGTTGTGTGGGACCCATCTGTGGAGAAGTTTGAGAAAAAACTGTCCATGTGGAAGAGGAATTATTTTTAATTGAGAGGAAGGGTCACTTTGATATAGGGATCATTGTCTAACCTGCTACTGTATGATATGTTTCTGTTGCTAATGCATGCAGTGGTGAAAGAAAAGTTGGATTGTCTGAGGAGAAATTTCTCATGGGAAGGGTACAATGATGAGAGGAAATTGTATCTTATGAAATTAGACAGATAATCCCAAACTTTCAGGAGGTCAGGGTTTCCGCAATTTGGAGTAAAAAAATTGGGGTTCTATTTGGAAAAATGGCGGAGGTTTGGGTAAGGAAGGGAGGCGCTAAAGAGTCTTTGCAGCAAAATATGGAATTGATGAATGGGATTGGATTTTCTAGCAGAGTCCAGTATATGGCAGAAGGGTGGATGATTGGTTGGAGTGGGTCCCTTGCCTTTATCTTTTCCCAATCTTTTCAGAGTGGCGGTCAACCTATTGTCTTTGGTCAAGGATTGTTGCATGGTCGAGGAAGGTTTTGTGTTTTAGGTAGTGTCCTTTAGGAGTTTGCGTCAATCGGAGGAGTCAGATCAGAGAAGTCAGAGCTTGAGCACACGCACACACACTATGAGGCCCCACCCCTTGTGGGCCCTCAATTTGTATTTGAATACTATATTATAGCCTATAGTATCTAATTATACTAATTATTAGGGGTTAGTAAGGGTAGATAGGTATTTCTCCTAAGTTTTAGTGTAATTTGTCCTTTTGTGCATTTTATAGAGTCCATAGGGTGTCTTTTATAATTTTAGAGTGAGTTAGTTGATTAGAGGCCCTAGCTAGTAATTAAGGTTTACTATAGGGGGTCTCCACTTGAGAAGCTTCTAGAATTCCTACCAAATGACAAAACACCCATGGCCTTATCCTCATTCCTATGCAAACTAAAAGGGTATTTTAGTACCTAGCCAAACCCCAACCTATATAACTCATTTCCCTCCCATCCCATACGTTGGCTACCATTCGGACTCTCATTTTCCTCTCTTCTCTCTCTTCTTCCGTCATTTCCCTCCAATTCTCTCATCTCCCTACCTTTCTCTCTCTAGAAACCCTAGATCTAGAACCCTAGCTACAAGGAGAAGATCTACTACAAGCTACAGCTATCATCTCCTATAAGGAGCTCTATTATCTTCTACATCTCTTCTCTTTCTTCTGATCAAGGTATTTATCTCCTTCTAGTTCAATATCCCTAGAAATCTCTCTTTCTCTCTCTAGATTTCCTTCCTTATTGCAATTCTCTTGTGGATGTGGGATTAGGTGTTAGAGATCTCTTTAGATCTGGTTTTGGGGCTTGATTGAGTGATTGGAAGACCTAGAGCTGGGATTTCTATTTTTGGAGCTTGGATCTCTCTTTTCTCTCTATTTCCTTTGCAATTGGATGAAGGCAAGTGCAATATACCTATTTAGCATAGAATGCATGTTTTCCTTCTCTTAATTCTGTAATTTCAATTCAGTTGATATATGTACGCTAGATATACCTTTTTGAGTTGTTTTCATGGTTTTTGGCCATTGATGGATGGGTTTCATCTCATGTGGAAGATCAATGGCCCAAGGATGGATGGTTGGACGTATATTGAAGTGCTTTTCATGTTTTATGATGTTTTTATGATGAATGGACGAGATTGGATAGGATTTGGTGGGAAATTGGATTGAAAAGGAAGAATTCCAGAAATCTGAATTTTGTAACAAGCCAGTGTACTCGGTCGATCGACCTGCAGGGAGGTTGACCGAAGACACTGCAATTGGAGAAAATCCAAGTCCCACTTATTTTTCTGCAAGACTCTCAATCCTATGTACTCGGTCAACAAGACCCTGTGCTCGGTCGGCTGAGGACACAAGATTTGCAGAGGAATAACTGAGAGCTGGACTCTCTCAGAACTCAAGAAAAAACTATGCGCAGTCGACCGGCCCTTGTGCCAAGTCGACCGAATACACTGAAAATTTCAGGGACCGAGACTTGATCTGTGTACTATTGAACCAGGTGGACCTATGTACCAGGTCGACCGGTTGGCCACCAGGTCGACCAGGTGCACTGGGAATCCCCAAAATACAGGCCGGGTTTCAGTCCTGACTTCTGTGTAGCAGGTCGACCCGACCTTAGCCAAGTCGACCTGCCACACTGCAGACAGTTAGAACTGAGTTCAATTGATAATGATATTGTGATCGATTGTGGGGCCCATTGACCATCTAAATGAACGTCCATTGATGTGCCAAGCCCGAATCAATGGTGTGACTCAACCTTGACTCGTGGGGACCACCAAGTAGGGTCTAGGTAGTGATTCAACAATGATTCGATCCTTAAACGTTGTCAATGATGCCCGTCACTTCTAGAGCACCAAACACAATATCCATTAGCATCTAAGACTTCTTTTAGAGATCAAATTACCTGAGATGGACCTGAACGTGAATGTTGACCAATACTTAGGTTGGACTATTGATATTTCCCATTGATTCTCTTACATGGAGGCTTATTTCACCTAACACATTACTGTCACTCTTATGTCCTTACTATTGCTTATAACTATTAATTAAATGGAAAATGGACAACCCAAACCTAGGATTTCTTAGAGGTGACCTGGTGATGTGATTGGGTGAACATTGACCCGTGTCTGTGGCTAGGCGGGCCCTTTTTTGGCCTAAGTATGGATGAGTGATGCCCAAGGTTGGAGAGGTTGATTATTATGGACTTATAACTCATTATAGATGAAAATGGATTGTTTATTATTGGAAATGACTTGTCACCTCATTTGAACTGTTTTAGACCAGGCCATGTATTTGGTGAGCCTTGGTATAAATCCAATGATTGGACTTGAACCTGGACTGTGTTCCATGGATTGAACGGGTACTTGGACCTCTTAAGGACTTTGATAGGACCTTGTTCACGCAAGGCAAAGCCTATACAAATACTGATGCAAGTCGAGCTAGACCCAAGTCCATTGGGCCTAGTTCGTGAGCTATTGGATCAATCAGATCCCACCCATTGGAAAGAAGCCCACAAATCCAATGAATTGAACCGACTGTTGTGGGAAGCTATCCTATTTTAGTAATCCTATTTTTAGTAGTCTTCTAATTACTTTAGTATTGTAGAAATTAGTAGTTTCTTTAATTTGAATGTTATGAGATCCCCACTTCATTATAAATATGTAAATCACCTTCAGGGATCCATATATCTTATTATTGAATTGAATTGAGTTCTGAGTTGATATTGATTTGGTTAGTTACTCTGTACGTGAGTGCTTGGCTGTGAATCCATCTTGGATTCGGCCAAATCCCTACTGTGGATTTGGTCTCCTTCCCTGGCTGCATCAGATTTGGTATCAGAGCACAGATCTGATCTTGGATCTGTATTCCGATCATCAATTCAAAGCAACCCCACCGTCCACTCATCCATCATCCCGTCAGTCCCCCATCCCTACCGATCTTCATCTCATCCCTACCCAAATCCATCCCTTCACCAGATCCACCAAACCCTATCCCCGAAATCACAAAATCCACCCTGTTTCCCTACCTGCGCCCACCAGTAGATCCCATACACCCCTTCGCCTCCCAATCGCTCCACCCTAAACCCAAAACCACACACCCACCCCCTCATCACACCACCGATAAGCCCATTCCAACCAAACCGAAAAACCCCAGACCACTGCCGAACCAAATTCTCCTCACCGAAACCCTTCTCCACGCATTCCCCACCAACACCTCCCCACTGCCTCACTTGAAGCCTAACCAACCTCCATCACCACCCCATCTCCCAAAACCAAACCCTAAGCTGCCAAAACCCCGCCCACAGAAAACCAACCCAACCACTACACCACAGGAAACCCAGACCACTCCATCCCCAGCAACCAAAAACCCATACAGATTAAAAAAAAAAACCATCTTCATTCCTCAAGCCCCATCCCAGAAAGAAAGGAGAAAGGAGAACTCGAGCTCTGAGTTTTCGGAGGCGTACCGTGCACCAGAAGCAGTCGCCATCTCCATCCTCGCCAAACCGCCACGATTAGCCGTCGTCGCCTTGCTTCCTCGAAGCAAACCGCCATCGCTGATCGCCATCGACAGCTCCCTCCATCGTCGCTGAAGCAAATCGCCACTGACCCCTTTCTCTTCATCGAGCTATTATAGAGATAAGAAGGCTATCCGTTTTCCTTTTTTTTCCCTCTCTGTGTGCGTAAAGCCCAAGGCAGGGCTGAGAGTTCCTCTCCCACTTGTTTCTCCTCGTCTGGACTTGACCTGTAGTTCAAGTCTGACCTAAGTCCGAACCGGCCCAGTCCACCTATTAGCAAAAAAAAAAAAAAAAAACACTCTTAAGAATGTCTACTCGCAGCGGTCAGACTTTTCGGGGAAAGCTCTCTGACAATCAGCGAGATGCTCTGCTATCTGAATTATTGCAACGGGTTCATGCATTAGAGACCGGACTTACTAACAGGGTACTTGCATTAGAAACTGGGTTTGCAGCCTTGCAAAAACCAACAACTGACGCATCGTCTAGTACAGGTATTCCACAAATTATACCTCACCAAGCCGATACCAATAGACGTGAGTCTATTCATGATTTTATTGAGCGTCTTTTTTACTAAAAAAGACCATGAAGATGTGCCGCTAGCACCCAAAGTAGATGATATCACCAAACGCGTCAAAGTCGAAGTGGCTGATTTCACTGGACGCCTAAACCCACAGGCTTTTATTGATTGGCTCAATTCTCTTGAAGATTATTTCAACTGGTATCGCATGGATGATGCACAGCGTGGTGCCTTTGTCAAAGTCAAGCTTAAGGGTTCAGCAAGAGCATGGTGTCACGGCGTTGATCATAACAATTTCGTCATGGGACGTCCCGTTATCACTAGGTGGGACGACATGCACGAAAAGCTTGAAAGTAAGTATCTGCCCTCTAATTATTTGGATATACTTCAATAAGAATTTCTTGTCTTCAAGCAGGGCACTTTATCATTAGATGAGTACACAGAGAAATTCGATGATTACGTCATTCGATGCAAAAGTCGAGAAGATGATTGAGAACTTGTCAACCGTTATCGAACTGAGTTGCGTCAAGAAATTAAGCGCGAAGTCCTCATACATGACTTTGATACAGTTGACGAGATCTATAACAAGTCAAAAAGAGTTGAACTGGAATTAAAGTCGCCAAATATGCGACGCTTTGGTGCTCCAACCGGAGAACCCATGCCTCGCAAAGCTCCAGAATTTCAGAATAACCGTGCTCCACCGCAAGGTTATCGCACAGCCACAGAATTTCAGAATAACCGTGCTCCACCGCAAGGTTATCGCACAACTACAGAATTTCAAAAATAACCGTGCTCCTCCACAAGGTTATCACCCACCACAACGGCAGCAATAGCCCAGCTAGCCTAATCAGCGTCCTTTTGCACCAAACCAGCGAGGCGTAATACCACAGGGACGTGGACCTCCAAGGCCAGATCGGCGGAATGATGGTTGTTGGCGTTGTGGTCATTAGGGTCATTTTGCCAATGATTGCCCATAGGTTCGAAATCTGTACTACTGTGAAGAGGAGGCCTATTATGATGATGAGCATATTGAGATGGAGCCGCCCCCTGAAGATCAACAAGTGGAAGCACAGCAAATCACTCAGCACGAAGAACGGTCAAATCCCATTCCTAGAGCCACCACCACTGCAGAAGAAGGTGGTCATTTGCTTATTATAAGTCGGCTTCTCATTACCAATGAAGAAGAAAAAGAAGATTAGCGGAGAACTTCCATCTTCCGGACGCATGTGAGATGCAAAGGTAAGCTGAGTAATTTAATAATTGATGGCGGAAGTGCTATGAATATTGTTGCACAGGAAGTGATTGATAAACTAAAATTGCCAACTGAAAAGCACCTGAAACCTTATAAAGTTGCATGGGTAAATGATCATTCCATTCCTGTGACCCGCCGGTGCTTGATTCATTTCAAAATTGGCGTTTATGAATATGAAATATGGTGTGATATAATTCCTATGAACATTGCTCACATACTTCTTGGTCGACCTTGGCTCTTCGATCGAGAGGTAATTACAGATCAAAAGAAGCACGTGCATTCTTTTAAGTGGAAAGGACAAATAGTGGACCTTCTTCCAATGCCACCAATAGCATTTTCTCCTGCAACTTCCACTACCCCATCCAATCCACATGTTCTCACTATGCGAAAATTTAAGGAAGAAACCAGAGAGCAAAATGTGATGTTTGCACTAGTCACTAAACAAGTGCAGGAGCCTCCTCAGATTTGAATTCCCACAGAAGTTCAGGTCCTCCTTCATGAATACTCTGACTTGACTCCTGAAGAGTTACCAAAAGAGTTGCCTCCTATGCGAAATATACAGCATGCTATCGACTTAGTTCCTAAAGCATCCCTGCCAAATCTGCCTGCTTATCGGATGAGCCCAAGTGAACATGCTGAGTTGAAGCGCCAAGTTGATGACTTGTTGCAAAGAGGGTATATCAAGGAAAGCTTAAGTCCTTGTGTTGTTCCAGCCTATGATGCACGGATACTTCAAAAAGGGCAACGTATCGTGTCGTATCGTATCCGATACTTCACTTTTTATGTGTAAAATCCGTGTCCCTGCCATGTCTATGGCGTGTCCTTGCCGTATCCATGTCGTATCTGGGCATCATAAGTTCCAGCTCTCCTAACACCAAAGAAGGATGGCAGCTGCCGTATGTGTGTGGACAGTTGCACCATCAACAAAATTATGATCAAATATCGTTTTCTTATTCCTTGAATAGACGATATGTTGGATACAATGCATGGATCTATTATTTTTTCCAAAATTGATCTAAGCAGCGGCTACCACCAGATTCGAGTCCGACCAGGTGATGAATGGAAAACAACATTCAAAACAAATGATGGTCTTTACGAGTGGTTAGTGATGCCATTTGGTCTGTCTAATGCACCGAGTACTTTTATGCCCGTGATGACTCAGTTATTGCGCCCCTTTCTTGGTAAATTTGTTGTGGTTTATTTTGATGGTATCTTGATATACAGCAAATCAAAGAAAGAACATCTTGATCATTTGACGTGCGTGTTCAGTACCTTGCGCCGTAAAAAATTTTATATAAACCTCAAGAAGTGCTCTTTTATGACTGATTCTGTGCTTTTCTTGGGTTACTTTATTACTGCTCGAGGTCTCGAGGCGGATCCCACCAAAGTGAGTGCTGTTATTGAGTAGCCTACTCCAACAACCATATCAGAAGTTCAAAGTTTCCATGGGCTTGCGACCTTCTACAAGCGTTTTATCAGAAATTTCAGTAGTATCTTGGCTCCTATTACTGACTGTATGAAATAGGGGACCTTTAAATGGACCAGTGCTGCCGCCCGTGCATTTGAGCAGATAAAACGGAAGAGGACAGAAACTCCAGTTTTGCGCCTCCCAAATTTCAATCAGGTTTTTGAAGTTCATTGTGATAATGTTGGTATTGGAGGTGTGCTTAGTCAGGAAGGTCATCCTATCACCTTCTACAGTGAGAAGCTGAATGAGTCCCGGAAAACATATTCTCCATATGATCTCGAACTATATGTTGTGGTACAGACTCTACGTCATTGGAGACGTTATTTAATTGGAAGAGTTTGTTCTATTCTCTGATCATCAAGCCCTCAAGCATTTACATTCTCAGCAAAAATTGAGTGCACACCGTGCAAGGTGGAACTCCTATATTCAGGAATTCACTTTGTCATCCGTCACAAAGCTGGCAAAGAAAATCAAGTTGCAGATGCGTTAAGTCGCCACAAGCATTTTATTGACTAATACGTCTATCACTGTTCCGGGCTTCGAAGAAATTCACCAAGAATACCATGCGGATAAGGATTTTTGCCACATCTACACCGCTCTTCTCAAATGGTGATACAGCTCAACACCCGCACTTCAGTATTCATGATGGCTATTTGTTTTGCGGCACACAATTATTTCTCCCGGCTACCTCCATCCGAGAACATATTGTGCGAGAATTACATGGTGGCGGATGTAGCGGACACTTAGGCCGTGAAAAGACCCTTGATCTTGTTAGTGACTGGTACTTTTGGCCTAAGATGAAATCATATATCATTAAAATATGAGATTTATGCAGGGTTTGTCAGCTTGCGAAGGGCAACAAAAAGAATACAGGACTCTACCAGCCCCTTCCCATCCCACATGCTCCATGGGAAGACATCAGTATGGACTTTGTTCTGGGTCTACCGAACATAGTACAGAAAGTTGATTCTATATTTGTTGTGCTAGATCGGTTTTCAAAGATGGCTCATTTCATACCATGTTCCAATTCTTCTGACGCATCCAAAGTCGCACAGTTATTCTTCAAAGAAGTGGTCCGTCTTCATGGACTTCCTAAGACAATTGTATCCGATCGCGATACAAAGTTTATGAGCTATTTTTGGAACACACTCTGGCTGGCCACTAGGACAAAGTTACAATTTTCCAGTGCCTATCATCCGCAAACAGACGATCAAACAGAAGTGGTAAATCGCAGTTTGGGCAAATTGTTGAGATGCTTAGTTCGAGACCACATTACATCTTGGGATCTAGTCTTACCCATGGCTGAATTTACTTACAATAATTCAGTTAACAGATCTACTGGGATGTCACCATTCCAAGCCGTGACTGGAGTCCGACCGCGCTTACCTGCTGATTTAGTTTCGTTGCCACTCGAAGCGCGACCAAGTGGAGAGGCTAAATATTTTATCCAACATATACAACATGTACATGATGAGGTTCGACGTAACATCGCCATTAGTAAAGACAATTACAAGCAACATGCTGATGCACGTCGCCATTTTGTTGAGTTTGCAGAAAGTGACATGGTCATGGTCAAAATACGTCCCGAGCGCCTTCCTCCCAACGCAAATAAGAAGCTACATCCTCGAAATTTGGGTCCTTTTAAGATCTTGAAGAAGATAAGTTCTAATGCATATGTTCTTAATCTGCCTGCAGAATTAGGGTCAATTCCACTTTTAATGTAGAAGACTTGACTCTCTACCGTGGACATAACACAGATGAAGGAATTGAAGAACACATCTTATCCCTACTGCCTATTCCTCCTCCGTTTGATCAAATTGTGGATGTACTCGATGATCAACTCGTGTATACACGTCGCGGAGGTTTCCAGAAGTTTCTTGTTCAGTGGCAGAATCGCCCCCATCTCAGATGCATCATGGATCACTGCTACTGATTTCCAGCGACTCAACCCGGACTTGAATGAACGTTATCAAGCTATACACTCGTCGGAGTTGAGTTTCTCTAAGGCGGGGAGAAATGATGCAAGTCGAGCCAGACCCAAGTCCATTGGGCCTAGTCCATGAGCTATTGGATCAATCAGATCCCACCCATTGGAAAAAAGCCCACAAATCCAATGAGTTGAACCGACTATTGTGGGAAGCTATCCTATTTTAGTAATCCTATTTTTAGTAGTATTTTAATTACTTTAGTATTTTAGAAATTAGTAGTTTCTTTAATTTGAATGTTATGAGATCCCCACTTCATTATAAATATGTAAATCCCTTTCAGGGATCCATATATCTTGTTTTTGAATTGAATTGAGTTCTAAGCTGATATTGATTTGGTTAGTTACTCTGTACATGAGTGCTTGGCTGTGAATCCATCTTGGATTCGGCCAAATCCCTACTGTGGATTTGGTCCTCTTCCTAACTGCATCAGATACAAACCTATATTGTTTCCTTGAGTCGGCATGAACATTCACTCAGTTGGTCTAATCACAGCCTTTTGACTGATCATCACTGGTAGGAGCTATTTATAAGTGTTGAGTGAGCTATCATGATGAGCTATGTTTTAGACGGACGTTGTGATACCGGGTCCGGTCTTCTAAGTGATGAGTATGGTGAGATTGATGAGTGTTATTTGCGGGGGCTCCTCATTCCCCAACACTGGTGAGATTTCTGCACCGCGACTATGTTCAGTATGTGAGGGTCGCTGCATAATATCCCGCGGTATCCAACTTGTGTGAATGTGCCACATTGGTGTCTGTTAGACTAGATTACTTACTTATTCTGAGTCTAATTGCTTTATCTTACTCAAACTGCCTAGATTGTGTACCATTGTTATTCTCTTTAACTATATTAGATTATGTACCATTGTTATTCTCTTTAACTATATGATCGTCTATACTCTTTTGATACATACATCCTATGTTACTTGTATATTGTGACTTGCCAGATCTTTAAATCTGACCCATTCTTGGTGCTTAGGCTTTAATCCCGATTACGAGGACGATGCGCTCGCGCTAGTCGAGGCGCCTGTAGCTGGTGACTACGATTGGGGACCAGCCAACCAGGAGGTCGAGCTAGAGGATGGAGTGCCAGCACCAGGTGTTTGAGAGTTCACCTTTATTTTGGGTTTGAGCATTTTATGTTGTGAGCAGGCCAGATATGCAATCAACATTTGTTATTCACACTTGGATGTTTTAGGTTGGACTTCAACCTTGCTACATTTGCTATATTTCTTATGATACCTTACCGTTGCTTCCGCTATTGTTACATTTTCTTCCACTATGTTTTACATGCTTCCGCAATTTAACCATTGATATTATATTGTTCAAAAAGTTATAAATTGGACCTCACCGCGAACCTACGATCTTGGAATGCGCGTGCGCACACACGCATTTGGAAACCTTGCACGTCATGTGTTTTCTCTTCGAGATATTTTCTTAATGTGACACCACGACAGAGGATTTGCAGGTTGTCAAAGCCACTAGTTCTCTAATCTAATTGGGTTTGGTTCCCCCTAGAGCAGAGGTTTTTTGCTTGGTCAGGGGTGGTGTCTACAGTCATCCTAGGAGGGGCATGTCTTTGGAGGCTATTTCAGACTTGTATATGCTTCGCAGGAAGACAAGGGAGACAGTCAATCAATTGTTCTTGCATTGTGAGTTTTCTTCTTTCTTGTGGCGTCGAGTGATTTGTCAGAGTGGTCTACTATGGTGCTCTCCTAAGTTCGTCCCAGGTATGATAGAGGCTTGGAGGATGGTTCCATTCTCGGGGTGCAGCTTGGTGCTTTGGCGAATTATTCCCTTTGCTATTCTTTTGTCAGTTTTGGAAAAAGAGGTATGCTAGTCTTCAAAGGGTCTTCGGTGCCCAAGGAGGATGCGCTTTCTTTGGTGTTTGTACATGTGGGAAAGTGGGTATCTGTGAGGAGGGAATTTGACAGTTTAAGAATTGATTGTATCTTTTACAATTGGTAAACCACTCTTCTTAGCAGGATGTATAAGGAGATTTAAGGGTGGTGCAGGATCCACCTTTGGGGGCTGCTTTGAAGTTTAACGGCAATGGGGCTGCTAAGGGAAAACCAAGGCCAATGTCAGTTGCAGGGGTGCTTCATAATGAGCTTGGGGTGGGGTTGGTTTTGTACCCTAAGAATGTTGTGCAAACTGAGTCTAACGAGGCGGAAGTAGTGGCTATTCTTGAAGCCCTCAGGATTTTTTCTTTGACTTTTTTTTCAGTTTCCTCCAATTGTGGAAAGCAACTCTCTTAATGTTATTTCTTGGGTGTCTTCTGCTTGGTGCCTTAGAGGTTTCAGTTTTATTTCAATGAGATTAAGTCTATCTTCTCTTCGTTACAAGTTAAGTTGCAGCATGTTGGGTGCACGGCCAGTAGATTTGTGAATGGTTTAGCAAAACAAGGAGTGGATAGGTCTTCTGATTTGCATGCTTTCACTATGTAATTTCTCTGTTTTCTTCATCCTATTTGGGATATTTCTTCTATACCATTGTTTTTCCCCAGTATCATTGTCATAGGGTACTTTATTCTGGTTGCAATCCTTTCTTTTTAATTCAATTTACCGTTACCAAGTATATGTACTAATCAGAACCTCTTTACTTAAGGGGAAATAACCTACAGTTACCCTAACAGCTATTCTAAGATATGATACTTCTGAGTAGTGAATAAAATGGTGGCCCTAATATAATGATATGGTGCACCATGGGAGTTTATTTGGTGAATCTCTACTCTTCTATTCTAAAAAATGCCTTGAACCAAAAGAATTGAGAAAAGTACTCCTCCAAGAAAAACATTTTCTTCAGAAAATTCCAAAATGCCTTATGTATGAGTTGTACACATCTGGTTTCTGCTGTAAAACTCATCGCCATCACCTTACATATGAGTTGTAGATATGAGACAGGGAAAGTAGGTACCTTAAGTTGCTGTATTTGGGATTTCAACTGACTCCCCTCATTGCTCGTCACAGAGCAAGCAATGACAGGTCTAGTAACCCCGCATGCCCGTCCTAGAGCTTGCTTAGAAGGAACAAAGACATAAGGCACATTCTGCCACAACCAAACATAATGGTTACTTCCATTAGTAGTGGATCTCTCAAGAGTTATAGGCAATCTATCAAGAGCTATAGGTACACAGACTAAATACCATACAAAAAAAGATGTTTACTATAGAACTCATGAAATTACCCTAGTTGGCATTGCATTGAATGAGAAATTCAAACCAAGTAGTTAAGCATGATTGCATGTTAATAGATGGCAGATGACTCATCACACCAAAGAAATAACCAAGAAATTACCACATGATTTTGAAAAGCCAATAAAACATGTATTATTTAATGAAAAATGAAGAAAAGAGAAATATGATAACAAGTTACCAGTAATTGCACTACAGGCCGTGCACTTGCTTCTTTGTATGTGATCACTGAAATAATGATGACTATAACAGCAGGGCCTGCCCTAGTATGTGCACTTGTTTCTTAGAATGTGCACTGCAAGGCCTGCCCTAGTTTCTTCCTCTTCTTCTTCTTCTTCTTTTTTTTTTTTTTTTTTTTTTTTTTGTGTTTGACACCCACATACATTATGGTGTTACTAGTAAGGCCCTAGCCCTAATTAAGTGGATTAGTGTTAATTATTAGGATTGAGGGTCATTGCTTTGGTGCAATGGTAAAAGTATCGGGTGCCATGCATGATAACCTATGATGCACAGATACGGCATTGATACAACAAGGACACGTCGCAGACATGGCAAGGACACAAATTTTATACATAAAAGGTGAAGTATCGAATACGATACGACACGATATGTTGCCCATTTTGAAGTATCCATGCATCATAGGTGATAACCAGTGTTGAAAAATTCGTTTCAGATACTGTTTCGGTTTGGCCTCCGGCTGATTCGGAGTTTCAGCGAAATATTTCAGAAAAATATAAAAAATATAAATATACATATATATGTAAAAATATACAAATATAAAAAATACTAAAATATAAAAATATGAATTGTTATATTTAATTTATTCTACTAAATCACCACATAATGACATATTTTATCAACATATAATAGTGTTAAGATCACATTCTATGGGCCTAGAAGGAATAAGCAATAAGGCAGTATGTTGAAAAGGCTTCTCGGCATAATATCATGTACCCTGTGCAGTATAAACATAAAAAAAACCCCAAAGCTCCAGTACATGACAGCCCTTAAGTTGACCAAAGCAGGAAAAAAAAAATGCAGAATACAGCTGTTGGGTAAATACGCAAATCATTGCACAAAAAAGCAGAAAAAGCTGTACTCCCCAGAAATTTAAAAAAAAAAAAAGTAAAAAAGAAAAAGGAGAAAGAAAGTTGTGGTAGCTGTACACTGCAGAAAAGAGGAACGAAAAAAATGAAAAGGGCAGCAGTAAAAGGAAGATGAAGACAGTGAAGAAGCCTGGCTAGAGGGTGAAGAAGAACACTTGCCCTCCTGCAGAAGCACCGCCGAATCCTCCAGGTACCTTTTCCTTCTCCCTCCTCCCTCCTCCTCCTTCTCATTTAAGACGAATAGACAAAAAGGGGAGACGGGCTGGGGTTTTAGGGTTTTTGGATTTCAAGTAAGGGAATTTATAGTTAGCCCCCTTTAGTTTCTATTTTACATTTTAAGGGCCTTAGCCCCTTTTAGTTTCTATTTTACATTTTAAGGGCCTTCTCAATGCTTCGGCCGAATAAGGTGGTTTCATCTAGTGTTGGACGAAATCATCCATTTCTGACCGAAATCTCCAAAATGGAACGAATTTTCAAACGAATTTTTGTGGCAAGGGTATTCGGTTCAGTCTATTGACCGAACCGAATTTATTCGGAGATTTCGTCCGAACCGAAACGATTTTCGTAACTTCGGTGATTTTCAGGCACGAGACATGCCAGGAGCCACTTTGTGCAAAATTAACAAAGGTTAGGTCTGTCTCTAGTCTAGACCCTCCCAGGACCCTGCCAAAGCAGGGTTGCAGGGTCCTCACTAGGTGATGACCAGTGTTAATTATGAGGATTGACGCTAGTTAATCGAACTTAGTAGTCTAACACGTTAGATTTAGTGTCAAGGTTAGCTTCGATGAGCTTCGGATTGATCCGGGTACATTTAAGGTTAGTAGGGGGTGTTTCGTAATTTAGGCAAACTATGAGGGGTTAGGTGTGATTTTAAAAAATTAGTGTAGGGGGGTGCATTAGGTAGTTCTCATCATGCATAACATTTTCCATGTTGGGCCCGTCGCAATCGGACGGCCCAAAACCCATCTATGAGCTCACTTTCAAATAGTCCCCAAGACCTTATTTGTAATTTCCTAAAACCCTTTCCACAAAGAACTTAGGCCCTTATTTGTAAATCCCCTAAACCATCTCTACAAGACCCTAATATCTCCCTTATCCTCATTTCACTCAGCTCCCTCTCCACTCTCTACCTTCCTTCCATCTCTCCTCCTCCCAACTAAAAATGGATTTCAAGCTCTCCCAAGGCTTTCCCAAGTTCCAAGATCCCCATCATCATTGATGCAGGCCCTAGGTTAGGGCTTGCGTGGAGTGCCGAAGCACAATAGGGCACCGAAGCGCGTGTCTGCAACTACTTCAACTAGTATCCGCATAGACAATAAACGAGGACGCGCCTCAATGGAAAAACTCAACTCAATTAATTAACTCTGAAAAATAATTGTATACAGTGCCATATAAATAAGAAAAGCTCCCAAGGCTTTCCCAAGTTCCAAGATCTCCATCATCAGTGATGCAGGCCCTAAGTTAGGGCTTGCGTGGAGTGCCGAAGCACTGTGCTAAAGCACAATAGGGCACTGAAGCGAGTGTCCGCAAACACTTCAACCAGTCTCCGCAGAGACGATAAACGAGGACGCACCTAATAAGTGCTTAAAAATACATAATTTCCACATCATTTTAGATTAATTAAGGACTTAATCATCAAATTATGGATCATTTTAGTAAAAAAATCATGACATTATGTTTATGGGCATCAAAGTCTGAATTCGAGTCAAAATTCATTGAAAAATTGCATTTTCACATAAAATCATGAATTTCTCTATTTTTGGCATTGAAAGTCACAAATTTCTCATTACTTTCTATTTTCAAATAAAATGATGAATTTTATTTGCTCCATTGATTTAATTGAAGATTTGATAAAGTGGTGACATTTTATGCATCTATTTTGTGTGAATTGGGCCCGCATCTTGCATAATTCCTTCCCTATATGAATAGATTATTCTTTGACATTTATTTTTATTTTTGTGGGGAATTTCAGAAATTGGGGCCCGTGGAAGAGAATTGATGAAGCAAATGCACCATGGGACCCATCTACGTTTGGCATAAATTCCAATGTGAGAAAGTGGGCCCATCTAAGGATATTTTTCCAACCATGAAGAGTTTTAAAAAAAATGGGAAGATCTTTCTAAGTAATCCAAGTTGGAAACCAAATCCAAGAGTCCAAGATTCTAGCACTAAGTTATTAAAGCTATCTCCAAAAAGATAGGCCTCAAAGATATGAATCTTGCAACCCAAGATTCTCCCAAAGCTTCACATGTCCAATGCAAGGATTTTCCCAAAGCTTCACACGTCCATCATATGTTTCAAGTTGTTTCAAAAATCTAAAAAAAATCAGATTTGGCAAATTTTCTTTAAAGTGGGCCCAAGAAAAAAAGTAGCATGAGATATAAAGAATCCTACCTTTAGTAGGATGGTGTGCCAAGAAATCCAAGGAGCTAGAAAATCCCTTGAAACTCTCCCAAAAACCCTCCTAATCCTAATCCAAGTTGGACCCCACATAACTTATCCTTCCCAAACCAAAAATCTTGCAACCCAAGATACCAAAAAAATATAAAAAGACCACTAATAGGGCTGGATCCATGTCCTCCCATCCCTCTTGGACGACCAGCAACTTCTTTCCCATCCTTTTCCATTATTTTTTCTCCATCTATCATCCTTCCATCAATATTTCATCCAAGGCCTTTCCTAAGGCACACCACCACTTGGATTTCTACGCCGTCGCGCCGCCGCCGTTGCTATCGTCATTCCACCATCGGACCAACTTTGAAATCATCTTCCCTTGCTTGGATTTTAGATCGCAAAATGAGAGCCGATTGGATCGCCGTTCAAGACCACGAGTCCCTCTACTCCGTTTAGTGTTTCATGTGTCTAGGGTAAGGTTGGATGCACTTTATTTTAATTCAAATAATTTTGTAATGGTTATTTGCTTGTAATGGGTCTTTCATTAATAAATCAAGTTTATGGGGTGTCTTGGTCTTCTCACCAATGGGTCAACATCGAATTTTTGTGCGTAGTGACAGTGCATACTTGGTGCGGTGGTCTTGATTTTTCTTGATGGCATTAAGCAAAGAAACCGTTGCAAAATTATAGAATTAAAATCCATATTTTTATTCTCTTATTTTATTTTATTTTATTTTATTTTTATGCATCTTCATAATTATTGCAATTGGTAGAACTGACAAATCTTATGGTGAATGCAGTGGTTAGAATAGGTTTCTCGATTAGGATTTTCTTTTTTCTTTGATTGTAATTAATTTTTCTGACTTGTAATTAATTTTTTTTTAAAATAGGATTTGTGATTTTTATAGATTTTTTTTAGGCTAGAATTAGTTTTTCAATAGGACAGGTTTTGCGCGATTAATTACTCCCTGTGGATCGACCTCAGACTTCACCGAGTTATTACTACAATTGTGGCCTTACAATTGGGGCTGACGATCAGCACCTCAATGGGAAAACCCAATTCAATTAATCAACTCTGAAAATAATTGTCTACAATGCCATGAAAATAGGAAAAGAAAACTCAAGCCCTAAGAAACCTAATTAAACTAGGAAACTAAATAATATTGGAAACTTATCCTAAATACAACTCATCAAATAAAAATAGTAACTAATAACAATTAAATAAATAGAAAAATCCCTAAATCTACTTGGGCCCTACACATGCGGCCTGAAGTCCATCTGCATCAATCATCTTCTTCAACTCTCCCTTCCCATTTCCTTTCTAGGTAAGCCATCTCTCCCCAATCTTCATGTAGTTGCTTCCGTGGATGTAAATATCGGCCAAGACCGCCACGCTACAGTGGACTTGGTGGGTATCGCACCCCGTAGCGACCGCTACGGCCACCATAAAACGTGGCGCCCGCTACGTTGCGGGTGGGGGGTATTTAACCCCCCAGCCGGCCCTAGCCATTCCTTTTCACTTTTTTATCTTCTTCTTGGCTCCGTTACTGATGTGAAAGCCTACCAACTCCAAAAGTTTCAACTCATTTTCAAGATTTTACTACAATACCAACTCCAAAAGTTTCAACTCATTTTCAAGATTTTACTACAAGACTGTACAAGTGAAGTAACATCAAATTCGAAGGAATCAAACACAAACAACTACAAGATCCAAGCTTCCATTCCATCTAGGTATGTTTTTCTTTTGGATTTTTTTCTAGTCTTTTAACTTTTGAGATCATATATAATCTATTCATCTCTTTCTAAGAGTCTAAGTCCTATAAAATGCTTCCTTGTCTTGTAATATGATGAGACCCATGTTTCCCTTTCATCATGCACACATTTTTTTTTTTTTTTTTTTTTTTTTTTTTTGCAATTTTTTGAAAAAATAATAATTTTTAATATTTGAATACCAATCAAATGTCTTGAAAATGGTTCATAGATTTGATATTTATGTTTTACATAGATCATTCCAACATGTATTGCTTGTTTTTTTACTTGTTTAATTATTTAATTTCAGATTTTTTTTTTTTTTTTTTTTTGAAAAAAAAATTTTAATAATGCAATGCCAATCAAATGTATTGAAAAATGCTCCTAAATATTATATCTATGTTTGGCATAGATCAATCCAAAATATCTTCGCTTTTTCCTAATTCTATTTTATTTTTGAATTTTTTAAATTTTTGAAAAAAATTTATACTTTAAGTAATGAAATACCAATTAAATGTCAAGAGAATGATTCCTGAGGGTTAGATATATATTTCCTCTAACCTGTTTCTTTATTTTTTTTAATTTTTAACATACTACTTATTCATATTTATAGCCAGGTATTTAGTCTACTTGTGTTTGCCAATTGATAACTAAAAATGCCTCGTGATATTAATCCCGCATGGAGCTTTGGTAAGGCAGTTGAGAATAATAGGTTGAAAATCAAATGCAAGTTTTGTGGGAAACTGACCAATGGGGTCATTACAAGATTCAAGCACCACTTGGGCCACATTTCTGACAATGTTGCTGGATGTACCAAAGTACCAAAGGAAGTCAGAGAACAAATGAAAGCTTTGGTTGAGCAAAACAAAGCTATAAAAGTAGAGATAAAAGAAAAAAGGCGGCAAGATGTTGATGCTGCCCGTTATGATGTATTTGGGGATGAATTCTTTGATGAAGAGGAAGATGCACAGATGGAGGCTTCACGCTGAGAGTCCATCATGAGTCAACAAGAAAAACATGAACGTCGTGCATTTGCTAGAAGCAAATATTATGATGCAGGGGGCTCATCTACTACTGTGCCAAGCAGGGGCAGGGGCATTGTGAGGTCCATGCGTAGGGCATTTAGCACCCGAGAACAGGATGTTGATGTAGAAATTATCTCTACTAGAAGAGCAGTTCCTCCCCCTGTTGATCCTCTAGCACATAGAAAAGAGAGAGCTAAACAACCAAAAATATCTAGTGTTGCGAAAGGGGTAATGAAGGCAGCAAGAAAGAGGTTAGTCAAAGCTACAGCAAAATGGCTAATTCACAAGAACATACCACCTACAGCAGTGGATTCCCCATATTTCTAGACTATTGTTGATGTTGCCGCCGAAGCTGAGTAGGGTATACAGGCGCCCTCCGTATATGATGTGGGCACTAAATATCTTGAAGAAGAATATACAAAAATAAAGGCTTAAGTGGAAAAATTTAGGCCCATGTGGCAACAAAATGGTGTTACCATCATGTGTGATGGGTGGACCAGCGGCACCCAAATACAATTAATAAACTTTTTTGTGTATTCAGCCGCTAGGACCGTCTTTGTGAAGTCCGTTGATGCAACTGAACATAGACAGACAGCCACATATATATACTCTTATGGATAAAGTTATAGAGTGTGGGAGAGGAGCATATTGTACAGATTGTTACAGATAATTGCAACAATTTCAAGGCAGTAGGTTTAAAGTTAATAGAGAAGAGGACCCATTTATTCTGGACCCCATGTGCAGTACACTGCATAGATCTCATCTTGGAAGAGATTGGAAGGAAGACAAAAGTGGCTTCATTGATTAAGGCATGTAGAGGAATTACAAGATTTATATATGATCATTCATGGGTGTCAAGCTTGATGAAAAGATACACAAATAATCATGCCTTACTGCGTCCAGGATTAACTAGGTTTGCAACCCATTTTCTGGCAATGGAAAGCCTTGTAAGGTTTAGAACGGAGCTCATTCAGATGTCTGCATCAGAAGAATGACTTAGTTCGAAATGGGGCAATGCAACTAGTGGTCTGGAGTTTGAAGTCCCAAACCTGATGAGGGACAATAAATTTTGGAAGAAAGTCAGGAAGGTATTAAAGGTTTTTGATCATTTAGTTAAAGTGTTGTGGATGGTAGATGGTGATGACAAGCCGGCAATGAGCTTTATATATAAAGCAATGAATCGGGCAAAGCAAGCAATTATGGAAAATGTTAGATATCACGATAAATATATAAACATTATTGATGCCCGTTGGAACGATCAGTTGCACCATCCATCGCATGCCGCAGTTAATTAATATATATCTTTGAATTTGATACTTTTTTGTTTTCCTAACTAATGTATTTATTATCTTGTTTGCTCACAATACATTCTACATATTTATAATGTAAGTTATTTTTTGAATCCCGAATTCTATTACCGCAATGTCGAACTACACACCAAAGCAACAGATACGGACTTGCGGATAAGATTATGGGAGGTATTGAAGAGATTGTTAAATGCAGATGATAAAATTGATGCCATACAAGAGGTGAGTGGGTGGTTACTTAAGAGAATTTAATTATGCGACCAAGTGCCAATTGTCATACATGCTGTAGGAGTTTACTGACTTAATTCTAATTTTCACATTATAGATATCTATGTATACATAAAGGAGAGGAACCCTTGCTGACCCTCTTGTGATACGATCGATTGGAACGATGCCACCTGGTATGACTATGAACAAAAGACCCCACCCAATAGTCTTGAATCTTGATCTATATATCTTAATTGATTAAAAGGACTTGAGGGTTACGAATATCTAATTTTATTTATTTATTTTTTGCATTTCAGCTGATTGGTGGATGAATTTTGGAGAGAGTGATGCTCCACATCTAAGGAGAGCGGTTGTTCGCATCCTTAGTCAAACTACAACATCTTCCAACTGTAAGAGAGATTGGAGCACTTTCTCTTTGATCCACACGAAGGCCAGGAATCGGCTTACCATGCAGAAACTCAACAAGCCTGTATACTATCATTATAATCTGAAGTTGAGAAATAGAACTAGGGAGAGAAGGGCAAGAGATGATCCTGCTTATTGTTCTATTAATTTAGATCGCATATTCAGATAGGACAATCCCTTACACCCATGGCTAGCCGAGATAGATGATCCATTGCTAAATTCAGATCCAGGGTTTCAGGGAACGGTTCAAGAGTTGAAAGATGAGGATATGGGTGAGGCACCTGCAGAAGGTTAGCCACCTCATGGAGAAGGTACCAGTAGGACTAGGAGGAGTGGGAAAGAACCTTCTCATATTGGATCTTCTAAGAAAGCTAGTTCCACCACCGTCTCTTCAAGTAGCCATGGTGGAGATGGAGGAGACAGTGGGCCTGGTGGTACTAGTGAAGACTATCAACATGATGAAGACGATGTCGTTCCTATAGAGGAAGTACAGGAGTTACCTCCATCTGGAAGATTTGATCCAAGCCATGGTTATCAATGGCGTCGAAGAGACTTACCACCTGAGGCTGGACGTAGGAAATATGGATGGAGATGTTGGAGGACAACAAGTGGCATCATAGACTGATTCGTGGAACCCTAGTTACAGTGGACAAGGACCCTCATAGTATTTTCCATATGGTCAAGGGCAACAAGGAGAAGAAAAGTCTTCGGCTTCAGGGTCCAACGCATATGGTGACTATGGTGAAACACAATATGGTAGATATCCACCTCCACCTCCTCCAAATTCCTATGATGCAACTGCCTTCTTTGGATTTGTGCATCCCAATGCTCATCAATATCAAATTCAATATGGTGCCAATAGAAATGATAACACTAATGGGGATGATGAGGATAACCATGGAGCCTAGAATCTTGGTAGACATTTCTTTTGGTGGTGATTAAAGTATACTTATTTCTTTCACTACTCTACTCTGTCATTTCTAAATTGGTGTTGAATGTTGATTGTTGATCACTTCATAGTTCATTCACTTGATTGAATTTGAACCTAGAATGTTAAAGTATTGATATTTGATTGTTCAATGTTCACTAATGAGTAATGACCTAACTCTTAAGTCTTCTTATGCCTTTATTTCATGTTCTAGTTTTTTTTTTTTTTTTTTTTTTATGAGCTTTCCATTACTTTCTAAGTTAGCATGACTAAGAAATATGAATACATGTGAAAAAAAACTAATCATTACTATTATTTTCTATTTATACAACGATACAGAACCTCACATATTGAGGGCACCGCTACGCCTTCTTTTCTTACTTACTTTTGCAAAAGAACCACATTTTCTTTCATTTTACAATTTTCTGAATTTTCTGAAATTTTTTCAGATATTTTTTGCTATTTTTTCATCCTTGGTTGGTTCTATTCATGCTAGGACCATGCATTCATGTCTTAGATGTGTTTTTCTTCTTCTTTGGCATGTAGGCATATAGCATTGGATTGGTGGGAGGTGGTGTTGTGTAAGAAGCTTAGAAAACCCTAGGCACCAAAAAGGGGATATTGTGCAAATCCATTTGAGGCAAGTGAATTAATTTCTGAAACACTATATGTATGCTTTGGTTTGTTGATTACATGCTTTGATTAATGTAGCTACCCCCATTTAAGCTCATTTATGTTGTTATGGATGGTAGGTAGAGTATTAATGTGTTTAAATGGAGGAATGGGTGATGGCCCTTAAATTTGTGTAAGTATCGGTTAAATGGAAGCCTTGGACTGCCTTTAGGATGTGCTAGGAGACCCAATGGAGATGGGGGAAGATGTTCCCCCAAAATCCACCCCGAACTCTCTTCAAATTCGGATTTCTGAAGGTTACAGCTAGCCATGGAGGAGCCATGGCGAGCCGTAAGCCCAGTAGGTAACCGACTGTAAGTGTACTACAGTTAGCCCTCGGCTAACCATAGGTGCCTTACGGCTAGCCGAAACCCCTCTCTATTTGAGGGTTACTATAGATCCTAAAACCTTGCCTGACAGGGCTAGAGTTTCGGTAAGCCCACGGCTAGTCGTAGAAGCCCCACAAAAGCGTGTCTCCATATTTGAGGGTTACTATAGATCCTAAAACCTTGCCTGACATGGCTAGAGTTTCGGTAAGCTCACGGCTAGTCGTAGAAGCCCCACAGCAAGCCGTGTCTCAGTTTTGTCTCGGGGTATTGCGCATCCTGAGAGCAATGACTAACAGACCCAGACTTACAGTAACCTTACATCAAGCCGTGAAGATGGCCGAAGGGCTACGGCCAATCGTAGGCCATTTTCAAAGGATTTTGAATTTTGGGAGATTAGAACCCATACCCACAGATTCATGACCCCTAGCCTAGGTAATTAATAAATAAGTGTTGGACCAATGGTAGGGTGTGTGTGAGCTTGACATCTCCCTACAGGTTGCTCGGTTACGCACGTGAGACCCATAATGAACTACGTGAGTGGTGTAGTAGGTTTTTGGGATGCTAACAACTTTGGAAGCACCAAATGATTATGCAAAGCATCCTGGGCTTGTGAAACCACTGTGGTACGTCATGTGGGCCCCACATGTGTTGGGTGACCCTAGCCTTAGGTTGGTATCTATTCCTTCGGCTCTTCAATCGTACAATCCGGATAGGTTAGTAATTACGTACATTACAGTACGTGTGCATGTATCCACTCTGCTTGTCATCCTTTTATTGTTGGTTCAATGTGTAGTGGACCTATTATGGGGATGGTTTGATCTATGTATATGTGGTTGGTGTGGCAGTGTGTATAGTATCCCATGCCAGTGGATGGGTATTAAGGACTGCTCGGTTTGTGGCTATGGATATGTTGGGTGAAATACCCGTGTGGAGTAGTTCCTCTTCACTTTGCTCTATTTGTTTGTTTGGTGGTGATACCCAATGAGGGTCTAGCCGGGACATTATGTCTATAGTGTGTATGATCTTCGATCCTTCGAGTCAGGCACCACTAGGTGGATTCAGCCTCCCACAGTTTAGGGCACCTCCCCATGGTTAAGGCTCATTTGTATACTTATGTGTTACCGTCTGCAGATTGGGAGGTGGACGTACGCCCTTGAGCCGGCACATATAATGTGAGTTAATGCGCAGTCGTGATGTTTGCATTATTTTATACCAGGTTCTTCCAGGGTTACTTTATGGTGGAGTGCCACTTTGTTAGAGTATGTAACTAGGATTCTATCTTTGTATGAATTGGGTAATTTATTGTCTAATCATGCTTTTATGCCTAGCTTTCCGTTCATTGTTATTCTTATGATCTGTTATTGTCATTATTCTACATTGATGCATAGTATATTGTTACACACATTTATTTACCTGCAGATTTTCGTAATCTGACGATGCTACATTTGGTGCTTAGGTAACAATGCCCCATCAAGCCGGCGGATGACGGACATTATGAATGGAGCGCCGGCGACGTAGTTTGAGGTCGCCGTGGCCAGCGCCGGACAGCCACACATTAACCCCCAGACTTTTACATTATGATATTACAGAAGCTCATTTTGGGCCATAGTTTTATTGTTGGCCTTAAAAATAACTTTAACGCATTTTGACTTTGTAACTATATTTTAATCTTATGCACTTCTGCTACTCACTTCCGCCCTGTTATTATGTATTGTGTTTGCTTCACCATTTGCGCAGATTGTATGCATTGACATTTCCCCGATTTTCTTAAGGTGATTGATCATTATTCATAACCTCACCGCGAACTTCGATCCACCCAGAATTGGGGCACAAATGTAATTGGAGGAAAATTTGTAATTGGCCTCAATTATTGCGCCCCGGGGATTGGGTTAGGATCCAACCAAATCTTGGGGGCGTGACAGTACTCATCATGGGGATGGCATTATTTTTTTCAAATTTTTTTCTCTTTTTTTTTTTTTTTTTTCCTAGGGTATGTTTAGATGACTTCTTTAGAGAATATTACATCTCTCTCTATCTCCCTCCCCAACCCCCCCCCCCCCCCTTTTTTTCTCTGGTGCTTTAGTCGAAACAAGACCTTGAATAGGTGTCAACCAACACCCTAGCCTCTCTCTCTAAACCGGTTTTCGAACCAGATCCTAGTCCTCTTATTGGAACGGGACCCAAGACCGAGAGATAGGTTCCGAGTCAGAACCGGTACCACCCTTTTGAAAATAG
Source organism: Camphora micrantha (assembly GCA_003546025.1). Lineage (NCBI taxonomy): Eukaryota > Viridiplantae > Streptophyta > Magnoliopsida > Laurales > Lauraceae > Camphora > Camphora micrantha. The sequence continues at coordinate 6,439,363 of QPKB01000006.1, read as the reverse complement.
TTCCAATTTCTCTATGGTTCCGGCCCGTACTTGACCCCTTTGCATCCCTACAACATGGTAGCCCCCATTTAATCAAATGTTTGGGTTTTAGTGACAAGAAAAATACACTGTGTTTTGTTTATTTAGGTCCCATTTCCCCCCTTTTTCCTATTAAAAATTCCAACTGCTAGTATAAAACTAAAAAAAAGTGTGAAGTTCACAGCAGCATCATAAATGCATTATAAACAAATGATTAAAACATTAAAGATAAATGAAATTTCAAATTTCATTTTAAGAAAGAAAAAAAATCAAGGGTACCTTATCCTCTGCCAGTAAAGGGAGATGGAGAAGGATTTCGAGTGGCTCAGCATCAGCTGCCATCACAACAAACTCCGAGATGCCCCTGTTTAGTGTCTTTGTCGCTGTGGCCAAAAACATCTCATTAATAACCATCTGAATAGATACCACCAAAATCTAATTAAAAAGAAAAAAGAAACTAATTGAAGTGAAGCACTTTATGGTGGCTTTATATTTATGGCTGTGTTATATAGCATAGATTCATGAATGGTGGGTCCAATACATGGGTTTTGAAAAAGCGAAGGATACTCCCCTTTCAGATGGGGAAGCTTTATTTAATCTTTGAACAGCTTGACCCATGGCCCACCTAGAAGGATGCGAATCAGGGAGCGGTTAGTGCTAAAGGTCTCCGTGTGACCTATCTATGTGCAAAAAGAGGGGTGGGTGCCAAAACTTACAACATAAATTGAAAGGCCTACAAAATTCCAAAGTGTGTCAAATTTGGGTCTGTGTTTATTCATAGTGTGAGAATGTGAGATAAGTGTAAAGGGCTTATAATGATCTTATACAGGTGGCAGGTGGACACTAACGGTCCGTTTGGTAGAGGGGAGGGAAAATTTGAGGGGGAAGGAAAATGAAGGGGAAGGGAGGGGAGGGAAAATTAATTTTACCTTCTCTTGTTTGGAAAGTGAAAAAGTAGGGGGAAGAAAAGTGAAAAAGTAGGGTTTTGTTTGTTTGTGAGATAGAGAGAAAATTACCGTTTTGTCCTTACTTTTATAAAAACTTTAAAACTTTCTTTACAAATAAAAGGGCAATTTAGTCATTTCTCTCATTTTCCCCTCCTCTCCCCCATTTTCCCCCCAATTTTGGGGGAAAATTTTTTCACCCTTTTTCCCCTCCCCCTCCCCTCCATTTTCCCTCCCCCCCCCCTTTCCCAAACACCCTCCAAAAACATTTTCCCCCCACTTTCCCTCCTTTTTTTCCCTCCCCCCCATTCCTCCCCCTTCCCAAACAATGGGTAAAGGCCAGGCCATTCCAAGCTTAACCATGTGTATACATGGAAAAGATTTTAAAGAGAGAGAACTACTGATCATGCCTACCTATGATCAATCCAAACTCTCACGTACATTCACACCTCAATGTAACCGTGTTTACCAGGGGCAGACCCAAGTGGTCCCACACGGGTGCAACCACACCCGCATAATTCGAGTAACTCCTTTAATGGTATATTAAAAATCTTATTTTAATTTTTGACTTCTTCACATGATCATTGCCCGCACCAACAAAAAAAAAAAAATCACAGGTCCGCCATTGGCGTTTACACCTACTTGCCACTCATGGAATATATAGTTTGTTGGATTATTTATAATATATATATATATATTAAAAAAAAAAACAACTTTATCTAAGGATTGAAACATTAAATCCCCTAACTTGAAAACATTTCAGCCACCCCTAATCCAAATGCAACCCAACCCAACCCTAAGTGCATGTTTGTTTGCATGTGGTACTTTAACCCTATCTCTCTCATATTACTTCACCTCATACAAAACAAACACAAACATTACTTCACCAAAAACTTTATCCCACCCTTGCCTTATCTCAACTTTTCCAATTGATGTGACATGACCATTACTTACACAAACATGCCCTAATCCACATGTAGCTCAACCCATCTCTCTTTTTCCCAATGATCAGCATGCATTCACATAAAAGTTCCTTCTATTAAATTAAGGAACTATTCCTTTTCTATAAACTTTTTTTGTTACCTTCATTGGCACCTTTCTTGAGTTGTTTATAGTTAGCAGCTTGCTGAATCAGGTCCAGAATAGTTATAGTGAGCTGAGCATCCGCGAGAGGGTACGCCTTTGGATTCACCGCTTCAATGCTCTGCAATGTATCAAAACTTATAAGAAGATAAAATCAATAGAAAAGACAAAGGACAATGGAAATCAGTACAAGTGACAACAAAATTGTCCAGAGAGAATACCATCTTTGTTGATAGAATGGGAGCTTTCTCTGCTGATAAGGGCACTACAAACGTTTGCTAGTGAAGAAGACTTTTCTTTTCTTTTCTGAAGAGGGCGAATGGAGAAAAGATGCGAGAACGGCACCTGCTATCTTTTCTTTGCGTCTAGAGACTGAACTGAAGGAAATAGAGAAAATGTGGCTTGCAAAACGGCTGGAGAGAGAAGTTGCAAAACAGAGAGAGAAAAAGGCCGCCGTGAGCCCTAATTGAGCGAGTCCGCATCATATAAGGCTTGGACTTGACAAATTCGTGAAGCTTCTCGATGGCCCCCCTTATTCAAGGTCTATGCACTTAAATGCCCGTTCTTTTTTTTTTTTGTTTTTGTCTTAAAGCCCATCTGTTTATGGGATAGGATCATCGGTGATAGGAGGACTGGTAACATGGGAGAATGGCATGATTGTTAATAGGGTTGGAAAACTCTTCGAGTTCATTTTTGACTATTCTGAGTTATCTCATTTTAATGAAGGACAAAGTTAAAAATAAAGGAAAACCAGCCAAGTCATTGCATTTTAATAAGTTATTTGTATTGCAAACCGTTTAATAGGCAGATCTAATTTAAAATAATTAAAATTTTATTCATAAATAATTATGCATGAGGTTTGGAGCCACTAATTTAAAAATGAACACAGGAATTTTTTACCTAACATATGATTCCCCAAGATTGAAAGCAAAACAACTACTTAAAGTTATTGAAAGTTTGCAGTAAAAGAATTATACAAAATATCAATGTTATCAACAGTCATCATTGGAGGCCCAGATAATCTGCTGATAATTTTGCTGAAACGAACAGTATGAGGATAAAGATAAGAATAGATGACTTGATCAAAGCTAGTGACCAAAGCATGAAGTCGTCTCGCCTGGAATCTCATAAGCCATTGAGATTGATCGGGATGAAGAATAATTTTTTGCAAAGAAGTATCAGTCCCAATGGTGATAGGAGTAGTGTCTGCTGGAACAAGTTGCAGAAGTTGGTAGACACCATCATAGTAATGCAACAACGGCACCCTTTATCCCTTCAAAGGGTGATGAATATCACGCCATAAAATACCAACTAAAACCTGATGCAATGTGGCTATTAAAAGCCGTCATCCATGAGCTCTATCACTAATCAAGTTTCTGTTGACTACTTGATCGTTTGTAGGCATGTTCCAATGACACTGAATGTCATTTGGTAGGCCGATGCCAAGCTACAAAATTCTAATTGTGACAACCTGAACAATGTGTTGCACCAATGTTCCACTGGATGTTGATGTGGCCATGAAAATCCTTACATTGCGTTCAGCCCACACATGCCACACATAAGCATTAAAAAGAAGTTTCCCAAGAGTGGCTGCACCAGCACAATGCAAAGGAAGACGAGAAAGAACAGAGTCTAACATCTCCTGAATGTCCTGGAGGCGGCCACCTTGAAGCCATGGGTCAGACCAGGATTTCATGGATAGCCCATTACCAATCAAAAATTTAATATGAGGAAGGGCCAATGGTCGGAGAGCTAAGATACCTTTCCAACCCCAAGATGTAGATTTTGGAATGGAAACATCCCAGAAGGATTTTCCTTTCAAATATTTTGCAATGATCCATAGATTCTAGCATGTTGGTTTATTAATAACAACATTCCAGACCTGCCTTAACAGTGTTGCCTTTGCAATGCTAGATAGAGGACGAACACCCAATCCTTCCATAGAGATAGGCTAGCAAATAGTGCTCCAAGCTATAGGTTGAATATAAGAAGAAGACCAGCGGTTCCAGAAAAAATCTCTAATTTGTCTGTCTAGAGCATGTAATGTTGCTTGAGGGAGTAGGAAGATAGATGTCCAAAATAAATGGTAGGAAGAGAGAGTGGACTTGATCAATTCCAATCTACCAGCATATGAGATCACCTTCGCTTTCCAGCCTGATAATCGTTGCTGCACTTTGGCCAATAGTGGTTGACAGTCATTGAAGTTTAACTTTTTTGGAGAAAGAGGAAGCCCTAGATATCTAATGGGAAGGACCCCTTTTTTAACATTAAGCATTGAAGAGATGGCAGTTTGAACATCCTCATTGCAGTTGGCATAGAAAATAGCACTTTTCACCCAACTGACACCAAGCCCTGTAAACTCGCGAAAATGGTGAAGGAAGTGCTTAAGATGAGCTGCAGCACATGTGGTAGCTTTACTAAATACTATCAGATCATCAGCAAACAGCAAGTGATATATGACTCTCCGAGTCTCCACGTTGACTCTATTTGAGTCAACTTTTTTAGCATTGGACGACTTGAGTCCAAATCACGAGTTTTCCAACCTTGGTTGTCAACCGATTGGGAACCCCTCATTCTTGGTGCTTATAAATATTAGATCAAATTTTACTCAAAAAAAAAAAATTACTTTTACTGGCAAATTGATTAAATAAGATCAAAAATATATATATTATATAGGATTTATGCATTTAATATATGAGCAGTGTAGGAGAAACTTTGATGAGAGTTGAGCTACTTTTGTTTATAAATTTATTGAGTGGTTTAGATATCTTGAATAAGAGTACTCTATTGAATAGCCGAGCTTTGGGCTTTTTACCACTCAATCTAAGTCAGACCCATATATTAACTTCCCAAATTTTAGATTCAAGCTTGACCCAAGTACTAAAATCCAAAGCCCAAGTCAAGCTCAGGTTACCCGAGCCATTGAGCACCCTTATAAAAGGACCGCTTATATTTGACATCGATTGGGGCATTTTCGTCATTTCAGCATATGTTTAAGTTCTACGAAGCTCTTTGACAATAATTAGAAGAGGGCTTCTAAATGCACACAATATTTTTCTTTGCACACTTTCTCTCTACACCCACCATTGGGGTTTGGTGATTTCAAATTTTTCTCTGCACACCCCCATAATACCTAAAGTAACTTCACCCCAAACCCCACCCACCACCACCTACATCGCTGGAGGGGGAGGGAGAGTGAAAAAGAGGAGGGAGAGTGAAAAAGAGAGAGGGAGAGAGAGAGCTAAGGGAAAGAAGGCTGGGATAGAGGGAGGCGGAGGCTGGGAAGGGCAGGGAGAGGGAGAGGGAGATAGGGAGAGGGAGACAAGGAGGTGGAGGTGGAGGCGGCAAGCAGTGGAGGGCGAAAGGGAGCAAGGGTAGTTTAGGGATTTTCCATAAGGGTATATTTGTAATAAATCTTTTTTTAAAAAAATGAGTGTGCAAAGAAAAATATGGTGTGCTTTTAGAAGCTCTCTATTTAGAAAGGCAGGCACTTTACCCCCAAATTGATATATATGATTTTCGGCCGATTTGATTTGGAGATTGAGGTTCAATTTGGCAATTGATTGCTCTATTAATTAGGGAGGTTCCTTATCTCATGCCTATAAGGTGTGTCTCTAGATTTAGAGGTGGTGATGATACAAGTTTGGCTCTCTATTTGCAACTATTATATTTGAACTTACCAATCTCGAGTAATATATCAAGGGTCCCACATAATTTTAATCCGAACCATTCAAATCAATTTCAACCACTTTAATGACATATATTAATTTTTAATTTAAAAGACGTGGATCCGGCCTTTCGATTTTTAATTTAGTTTAGTAAGCCTTTATTTTGCAATTTATTCTATTGTTATATGATCTAAATCTTTAGATCTTTTTTAGTTATTTATTTATTTTTGGTTTAAGACTTCTAAAATTTTATAGAGTTTTCAATAGGGATTTCAAGTTTAGGGTTAAGGATTTCTAAATTTTTTATTATTTCGATTTAGCATTAAAGATTTTTTAAAATTAAGAATATTTTTATTTTGGGGTTAGGGATTTTTGCCTTTTTCATTAGGGATTTCAAGCTTGGGATTAGTGATTTCTAAAATTGGAGATATGAGTTTTTCAATTTTGATAGGAATCTCAATTTGGGGTTAGAAAGATTTTTGGAAATCGGATTAGAGATTACAAATTTGGGGTTTGTAAATTTCAAACACATATATATATATATTTATATATATATATATATGTGTGTGTGTGTGTGTGTGTTTGCAAATTTCAAATTAAAAAACACTATTCCTAATCTCAAACCCCAAAGTTGAAATCTCTAATCCGAGTTCCAAACACTATTCATGCGCATCCATCTCTCACCATATTATGGTGAGGGACAACATAGTGGGGTCGACTTTATGACATATCCGAACCATCTACATACATGGGACTTCCTTAAGTACACTAGATCCATCAAGTTTTCACCTATCCAAATGGGTTGGACCGTTGGACTGAAGGTTAAGTTTTTTTTCTTTAATATAAAGTCATTAAATTTGTAGGCTACAGATTAGTGTTTTTATTGAGGGTATGATTTTTGGTTTAAAACTACTAAAATCTTATAGATTTATAAAATTTATCTTATCAAACAAGAAGTGTCCCATACATTTTGGATTCCTTAATCCTTATCAAGGAGGGGTGATCATGGACCGAACCAGCCTGAATCTAACTTGGGCTATCCCACTTTGGGGTGAGCTTGAGCCTTAAATTTTGGGATGTGAGTGAGACTTAGGTTTAGTGGTTGAGAGCCTGAATTCCCGGCCAGGCCCGAATAAAATGCATAATTGAAGCAAAAATCAAACCCTTTTAGACACGAACATAAAACCTAATCTGCTAAGCTCTAACTTTAGATGGTAGGTAAAATAATCTTTTTTAATAAAAACATGATTCACCTACGCCCAGGCTAAACCTTTTTCAAGCGGGCTGAGTTTTGGCCAAGCACTTCTGTCACGAGTCGGGTTAAGGTTGGGCTTGAATATTGCACAACCCACCTCAACGTGGGCCATGGCCACCTCTATCACCAACCTTTCATTTAAAATCTTGTCATTGGTTAAACTTGTGAAGTTATTTATGGAGAGGGCTGCCCGATGTGGGTGCAAAAAATTTGATGGGATCCACTGATAGCACTTATCACTTAGAAATGTATTTTATAAATTTTGGGGATCCATTTGTGAAGAATTGTAATGGAAACATAAGGTTTATTAGTTTGGATGGAGTTTCTAAATATGATGCCGGAGATTATACAATCGCAAAAAGACTCAACATTCACATTGAAGCAGTTTCATTTTTCATTTCAAGTCTCCTCCAAAAATAGATTGGAAACAAGTCATATCATGTTTCAAAGATTAGCCAAATTGATTATCATTAATTACTTTTGCTCAAGTTATACAATAAATTTTCAATATAAAACTTTGCAACATTATAAATCCATAATGATATCATTTTATTATTTTTTGTTTATGTATACATTTTAGGTATTTTACTTATGTTTTATTGGATGGACAATTAGATTGCATATGTGGTTAACTAAAGTATTTTTTTACTTATTTATTGACTGAATGTTTGATTTAATTATATTCATTGTCTCATTATGTTAATATGTAAAATTTTAATTACTGCAAGAAATAAAAAACCAAGCGGTTGTTAGCTTGTATATATGATTTTTAGGCGATTTGATTTGGAAATCGTGGCTCAATTTGAAGCAATATCACTCTCGGTTTTGGTTTCACTCTCAATTTCAGTTTTGAATTTCAATTTTCACTTATCTTTTCAAGTTGGGAAAGTCTCATTCAGAGAAGAAGATAAGTCTCAATGCAATGAGAACTCACTGCCCACAACTATTATGTGGACTTACCTATTTCTGTGTATCTATCATGGGCCCCACATACTGAAAATTCGAACCGTTCAAGATAAATGTCAACCCTTCCAATGATATATACTAAGAGTTTATTTCAATGGACATGGAACCCACCGGTTGGTTGAGCACATGATGTAATTTTTATTAGATGGTCATGAAGACAAGTCCCATTTTTTGTTTGCGGATATTACATGTGAATTTACATGTCTTCGGGCATCTTTTATGGGCCCCACATAATGATAATCTGAATCATTCGACACAAATGCCAACCCCTTCAATGTCATATACTAAAATTTATTTTCAATAAATGTGGATCCCACCGTTTGATTGAGCGTATAATAGAATGTGATTAGGCATAGAACCCTACCAACTAAGCTACAACTTTAGGTAATAAAAATAGATTTTTCTTAATAAAAACATGATCCACCTGGGTTCAGGCTTAACCTTTTTCGGGCGGGCCAGGCTTCGGCCAAACACTTATGTTCCGAGTAAGACTATAGCGAGTTAGGCCAATAGTTTAAAAAATTGGTCGGTCCTGACTATTGCATAACTCGCCCCAACCTAGGCCATGAATATCCCTATTATCAATCTTTTATACTTCAATTTTGAGTACCAAAGTCTCACATAATTTGGACTCTCCATCTATAATAGATTTTTTTTTCCTATTATAAATAATGTTGTTTTGCTTCTTTTAGTTTTTTCTCTTTTTTGAAATTTGACACAATCGTTCTCATCATCTTTTTTTCAAATCTTTTCTCATTGTTTAATTTAGTTTCGTAAGCCTTTGTTTAACAATTAATTTTATTATTGTATGATTTGTGTTTTCATATTTTTTTTTAGTTTCTCTTTTTTGAAATTGAGATTAGGGTCTTTATTAGGGATATGATTTTTTTGTTTAGGATTTTTGAAATTTGATAGATTTCTGAATAGGAATTTCGAATTAGGGGTTAGGGTTTTTTGGATTCTTAATTAGGGATTTCAATTTGGGGTTAATGATTTTTAGAAGAACTTCCGTTTTTTACTCAGTTTTAATCTTAGGGTTAAGAGGTCAAGTTCTTACATGTTGTAATTGTGATTAGATGGTGATGAAGGCAAGTCTCATTTTCTATTTGTAACTATTACATGTGAACTTACATGTCTACATGAATCTATCATGGGCCCTACATAATTATAATCTAAACTGTTCAAAATGAATATGAACCCCTCCAATGATATAGACTAAGATTTAATTAGATCCCACTTCATGCCTCCAATCATTCCTTGTCCTCAATCTCCTTTAAACCATTTCTAGCCTAATTCAAATAAGCTTTACTTTATCTAGATGGAATCCAATATTATAACCAAAACACTTGCTATGATGTGCGTCCCTTGTGGTATCTTGCTTGGCCCAAATAGTTCTTTTCTCAATTCTAGAGTCGGGCTTGGTCTTGGTCTATTAAAATTATGGCTAATATTAAGCTCTACATCCAAGCCTGATATCAGACATGCAAAATCCATACATGATCAATTGTAGGGGAGCCAATGGGTTGGTAAGAATGAGTTCAGGTTGGATTCAGAATTGACTGTAACATACATACAGTATGAACTGACATTTATTGGTTATCTTAGGTTTAATGTATTATTAAAAGGTCAAACTCAACTCACTTTTGGTCGGCAAGTCTTGTTGCACTCATTTCCCATGCATATAGAGGTTTTTCTTCTATTACTTCTAAAATATTTTTAATTATATCATTCTAACATTATTTTGATATATGATTCTTTTTATTTTGTTTATCTTTTATTTGATTTTTCCAATATTGAGTTTGGATACTTCTATTTTTATTCTTAAGCTTTATATTTATTTATTTAACCAACAGCTAATTTTCTTTAATTTGAAAAGGGATTTTTACAAGAAAAGTGTCCTTAAGTATGTATTTGGCCATTTTAAACACAAATACATGTATTTTATAATTTTGGTGTTCGTACATCCAATTAGGACTCTTTTACCCCTCCCTGTGCTGACTACATCCTTCGAATCACTCTCAGCATACATCAATCCCAGTCCCCCTGTCCCGCCAAAAAAATTCCTCTCCCTCTCCCCTGCATGTCTTCTCCGGTCCCTTTTCTCTCCTTCCCTCTCGCGTGCTCTCTCCTTCCCTCTTTATCCCTCTCTCCGTTCCTCTCGCCTCCCTCTCTCCTTCCCTCTCGCTTCCTCTCTCATTTCCCTTGGCTCCCTGCTCTCTCTTTCCCTCTTCCTTTATTTCTTCACCCCAATCGGTGATTCCGTCCGGATCATCTCACACCGGCAGCCAGCGATGATCTCTCGTCGCCGTAATTGATGGAGAAAATCCTGCAAGTGAAAGAGGGTTTCTAGCCAAGAGAGGTGAGAACTTGCATAATATCCATTTTTTGTTGTAGCATGTGCATGGGCACTCCCTGCATTCAATGCTCTGTTTGTTTGAATGAATTTCTAAGAATGGATTAATGGCCATTTGAAATCCCAAAACTGGAGGTTTTGTAATGCTTGGCATCTTCATCCTGTAGTTGTTCTTTACTATTTGAATCTTGTTTTATTTACTTATTTGCATATGGGCCTCGATTTCATCATCTTGACAATTTTTGGCCTGCATCAACTTCCCATGTTCTGCTTTTGTAATACGAATGTATTGGTTTTGCAATGCAGCCGTGCATTTCTATGCGACAGCAAATAATTTTTTTTTAATTTTTTGATATTTGGCAACCTTTTCTGTTAAAATACCCGATGACAATCTTGGATTATACTGCTGTTCACTATTTAAAAACACAAATCAAGATATAGCTTGTATTTGAAACCGAATTTTATACTTGGTATCTTTTTTGTTATGCTCTTTCCTGGAATGAGTTTATGCATGAGAATGAGCATTTACAATTTGAGGGAATGATTAAGATAGAAGACTATTGTGTACTGTTTTTTAGATGCTAAAACGTCAGTGAATTCTTACAATCTCATTGAGACTGCGTGATTTCTTCATACTTGACACATGCAACAGCAACCGTAAGAAATTGCATTTAAATGGTTTATGTAGTTTTGCCCTGTGGTTTACTTTATAAGCTCTCGTTAATAAGGTTAAGTCTGATTTAGATAATCGAACAAAATCTAATACTTGGAGATTTGTATATCCCTTTAAGTTTGGACAAGAAGAATTCGAATGTGTAGATTTCTACCTTCAATTAATGACAAGGGTAAAGAAGCTAATAGTTTCATGGATCGATCAAGCTTTAGAGACTAGATGGTTGAATCTACAGTCTTTAAGCGCGCCCCCCCCCCCCCCCCCCCAATCACTGGTCTGTAAGCCTCCCACCCCCCATCTTCTTCTATCCCTTATTCCCTCATTCCCCAATCCAATTATCTCCTTTTCCCCACATGTTTCCCCATCGTCATCCAGGCTTAAAAATTCTCCAGTAAATAATCACTTTTCTCATGTACAAGTAACCTTGATGGTCACTTACACAATATCTATCAATTTGACTCGTAGTACATTATCATGTGTATAACAAAAAAGAAACGATACTACTCATGTTTACTTCTATTTTCCGGGTTTGGTAAGCGAATTACTAATGGGCGTTTTTAAAATATTTGATATTATGAGATCCCAAGCCTTTGGACTAAGTAATATGGCTACATAAAGACGTTTAGAGTGTAGCATAAAATGAAATAAAATAAAACTCATATTCACAATGGTAGTGATCCTATTCTCATATGAATGATGTTGAGAGCACAATATGGGTGAAGTCTGTAACTCTTTTCCATTGCTTATGCATGTCATTATACAATCATTATCGTGTTGTTTTAGGATGCAACTGAAACGATATCATTATCTTCCAGTAGATTTGTTTTTTAGTGTCTTAATTCTCCTTCCGTTTAAATTTCGTTCTCCGTTTCCTTTCGAACTTTTCCTTGCCTTTTAATTTTGGTTCTATTAGCTCCTCTTGGGAATTGGCTTCTTGGGTTTTTGCCATGCATAGTAATTGTTTGGGTGATTTTCTGTACTTTACTGTCATGGGCTTTCCTGATATTTGAATTACCCATTATAAATGTAGTCGTTCCTAACGTATTTTGATGTCTCATCTCCCTTTTATTGAGATTTCAATTGTATCCCGTTAATATGATGTATTGAAAAGACATCCGTGGTTCTTGTCAGTGATTTAATATTGGCACTTATTGCCTAGTTGATAATATGAGATTCCAAGGTTTTGGGGTAACACATTAGCTACTGAAATAAGGTCAACAAGTGCAGGATCAAACGAGTTTAGGAACATTCCTATAAATAAGTATCGATGATGCTGTTGTCCTATGAAATCAACATCCATGTGAAGTTCGTAAGTCTTGCGAATTGTTTACGTATCTCATTATACATTCATTATCGTTCTCCTGTATGGTGCAGAAATTTGGCGAAGAACCTGTAAATTATTGAAACGATATCGTTAATATAAAATACCAAAAAATCCAAACTTCATTAAATCGTGCTTCATTCTCATCGTTTTAGCATCTCAATATGAAGTCATCATCATTCCTCTTTTGGACACCAAAAGTGGGACGTAAGGATAAAAATTATAGTTACGATATTGTTATCAAAGAATAAGTTCCTCCACATGCATTCACAGGTAGAGAATATCTTTAATTGGATATTTGGCTGTTCGGGGGTCTACCTTGTGGATCAGGGACTAGTTATTTTTTGATTTGATGAACTTACGAGTAGGGTCTGCAAAAATGATTTCCGATCATTTAGGCTCTGTGGCTTAGAGATTTTTTGATTTGATGAAGTAATTAGTAGGGTGCAAAATTCACAGCAATTCAGAACATAACATAAGAGATATGAGGACGGCTTAGCGATAAGGTTAAGAAAGCTATCGTACTTGTTGGGATATGGATATTGGGAATAGGTATCGTACTCATTGTGTACTAGTGGCCTTTTTGCCTATTTGATGGCATTCAGAGGCTTCGGCACTTTCGGATCAATATACAATCTATAATTCCATGTCAACCGGGCATGAAAAAAAGGTAATTATTGGGAATAGCTATCGTACTCATTGAGACTGTTGTCATACAAATGATGTTCAATGGAAAATCTGGGTGAAGTCCATCAGTATTTCCTATTGTTTATGAATGTCATGATACAATCATTATTGCCACCTTGTAAGACGCCAAATAATTGGATTAGATACTAGGGATTTTTACCAAATAAATTTCCCTAAACGTGTATTATATTGATTTAAGCACGAATACAACAAAATACTCATGTTTTGTTGTTCGTACATGTGCTGTTGGACGATTTTACCCCCTCTTGTGCGAACGAAATCATCATTTCCTGATCCTCCCGCCTATTCTCTCTTTCTCCCTCTCCATGCGTTATTCCTCTCTGCATGCTTTTTTTCTCTCTTACCCTCCCTGCTCTCTACGTCTCTACATGAGATTTGTCTCATTCTCCCTATCCCTGCGCTTTGCCTGTTTGCACGCCTGTTTCTCCCCTACTCCCTCTCCCTAAGCTCTCCCTCTATGCATCCCCTTTTCCCTCTCTCCCTCTCCCTGCTCTCTCCCTCTCTGCATGTTCACATCCGATCCCTGCTCTCTCCTACCCCCTCGCATCCACCATCGTGTTGTTGTAGGATGCAAAAAAAAAAAAAAAATGGATGAGAACCTAAAAATTTTCATAAACGATATCGTTATCAGTAAATTGAACGATAATCATCATTGAGTGAAATCGTGAGTCCATCTCATGTTTCATGCATCTCAAAATAAATTTAGCAATTTAATTTTGTTGGATACTCTAATTTGGCGAAGAAACTAAAAATAATGGTGACGATCTTGTTATCAAAGAACAAACTCTCTACCCCCCCCCCCCCTCTCTCCTTTCCATTTTGCTGCTGCATTCGGTCTTTCATTAGATTATCTTATGGATTTGTTTCTAGTGTCTTAGTTCTCCTTCCGTCAAAATCTCCTTTTTCTGTTTCCTTTCTAGCTTTTCCTTGGGTTCTGTTTTGCTCCTATTGTTTTTTTCCGAGAATTGGCTTCTTGTGTTTTTGCCATGCGTGTTAACTGTTTGGGTTAGTTACTGTTCTTTTCTGTCGTGGGCTTTCATGAACTTTGAATTACCCATTAGACATGTATACGTTCCCTATTTTTTTGGTTCTCATCTCCCTGATATTGAGATTTCAATTGTAGTCCGTCAGTACGATGTATTGAAAAGACACTGGTGGTTAAGATGATAAAACCTTAAACCAAATCGATTTACCTTACATCAATTTGACTCTAGTTCAACTATAGGCTCATTACGCAATTCCAAGCATGAAGATGCTTTGGTTAACCTCGGTGTGTTGCCTGTCCATGAATAGTATAGCCTGAAGTGTACATGAAATGGCTCCCACTAATAATATTGACAAACAATATTCTACCACGAAATCTTGACGTCCCACGAACAAAATTCTTGTTCGAACTACTTCTTTGGATATGGGGCTCAAATTAACCATGTTAACAGTTTTTTGTTAGTACCAACTTTCCATGTTCTGTTTCTTTAATATGACCTATATTGGGTTTGGATTGCATCCACGCCTTTCTATGCGATAGAAATCTTTCCCTAAGTTATATAGTAACTTTCTTCTCACCGCTTATTGATAGCAATTTGTTAGTGCATTGATTTACATCAATTTTACAACTAATAAATCTATTGTTGCTATTAGAAACATACATCTATACTATTCTGTTATTTTCTGTATTGATCTTTCTTGAATGAGAGTACGTTTGAGAATGAGTATTTAAGATTGCAATGAATGTTTAAGATAAGTGAGCAACCACTAAAAAGTTTTTTAAGCTGTTAAAATGCTAGTTAATTCCTATGGGGTTATGGATTTTAACTTTCTGTGTGTCTACTCTAAACGCTCTCGTCGATAAGGACAACTAAAAGGTTTACATTACCTATAGATTTGTATATCCTTGAATTTGGATATGAAGACTTCGGCTTACTTAGATTTCTATCTTCAATGAACGGGAGGGGTTAAGAAGCCGAAATTTTTTTTCATCGATCAAGCTTTAGAGATTTGATTGCTGAGTGAATAGTTTATAGGAACCCCCCACCCAATCATTTTTCCCTCCCTTATTCTTTCATCCCCTAATCCAGCTATTCCGTCTTGCCCGCCTTCTATGACATCGTAATCAATGCCTTTTTAATCACAAAGTTTGGTCATCTGCATGTAATCTCGATGGTCATTTAGATATAATGGAGCAAGTTCGTGTCTGGTTCATTTTCACTTGTATAACAACATAGAAAAATGAATTACCTTTTGTGGTTTCCACTATTTGTTTTTGGTCAGGGTGATTTACTATTGGCACTTATTACCTAGTTGATAATTCGAGATTCCAAGACTTTGGGGTAGCACATGAGCGTCTGAAATAGATAATCAGTGCATGATCAAATGGGTTTATGAACATACCTATAAATGATGATCGATCAGAGAGTTCTCTATACAATGAAGTCGAAATCAACTTCTACATGAAGTTCATACGTCTTTCGCATTCTTTATGCAAGTCATTATACATTCATCATCGTTCTCCTGCACAATGCATAGTCTTATCGTGAAGTTCCTATAAATTATTGAAACAATATCGTTTTTATAAAATACCGAAAAATCATAATTCCCTTAAATCGTCTTCCTTCTCATTTTTAAACATCTCAATATGAAGTCACCGTCATTTTTCTTTTGGATACCAAAAGTGGTATATAAAGATATAAATTATGGTTACAATATCGTTTCCAACGAATAATTTCCGGTGAATAACACCTTGAAATTGAAATTTGGCTGTTGGGGGTGTCTGCTTTGTGGATCAGGGACTGGTTATTTCTTAACTTGATGAACTGACGAGTGTGTTCGGTAAAAATGATATCTGATAATTTAGGCCTTGTGGATTAGAGACTAGTGAATTTTTCCTGAATTTATGAACTAGTGAGTCGGGTGCAAAATTGACATCAGTTCAGAATTTATGAATATAGATATGAGGACGGCAAATTCGGATATGTTAAGAAAGATATTGTACTCATCGGGATGTGGACATTGGGAACAACAGCTTAGAATTTGATGAGAGTTATTGGCAGCACTGATCCCTAATAGAATTGATGTGCGTTTGGGTTATGGATTTCGTCGTTGTGGTTCGATAATACAGCTCTCGTCCATAAGGTTGATAAAGGTTTGGATACTCGAAGAAAGTTTCAAATGGCGATGATTTGTAAAACCCTTACATTTGTATAGGAATACTTTATATATGCATACTCACTCATCCATTTAACGACAATGGGTGCAAAAATAAGAGCATTATGGATAGACCCCCCTCCCACACACACACACACACACTCTCCACAAAATCATTTAATGAATGACACAATATCATCATCAGAATCTGTGGAATAATCTTAATTAAGTGAATTCGCGAGTCCTTCTCATTATTTTTGCAACTCAATATAAAGTCAGCACTATTATGTGTTTGTATACCAAACTTGGACGAATAAAATAGAAATTATTGTTAGCGATTTCGTTATTAGGAAAAATATTTGTTTTCCGAAATAGACGAAATTCAGTGAAATTTTGAGTCCTTCATCCTGTTTATTTGTCTCAGTATGAAGTCCCACCTTTTATGTCATTGGAAACGAGCAATATGTGATGACCCCAAAAAAACATGTTAACGATATCGTTACTATTAAACAGTTTTTCTTCTTCATTTTTGCATCTCAATATAAATTCCACGACATTTTGATTTGTTTCAGCAAAATTGGATGACATGTATACAGATTATAGTAACGATATCGTTATGAAAGTTATCTCCCCTTTTCCCAATCTATTGTATGAACTCCTTCTCATTAACTTATTCAAGTGTATACTGGTAGCTGCTTAAACGATCTTTTCGATGTATTCCGACAATTGAACCGAGTACTAGCAACAATGCAAATTACTTTATAAATCTATTAGCACTGTTTGACAATTTTGATTTATTCAATAGCATTGTTGGTTCCTTCTGCTCTTTTTTTTTTTTCTTAAATTAATGAAATACTCCTCACCTGTTTTATTATCTATTCATCTTTTTATAGATGCGCTATGCGGTGGGCCAGCATTGGATTGTATTGAGCACATTCTAGAATGACATTGTGTGTTAGCTTTTCATACTTGGAACACAACCTGCAACCGTCTGCCAAATACTGAATAGATAGCTATTAGTTTTACTCTCAATAATACATGATTTCGGTAGGATGTGCGATCGTGATCTACTAGTCATATTCCATTCCGATGGACAATTAGTTTGGGACAATGGTAGTCCAATTTATAATGGAGGTTGTCCAAAGATGACGTTCCTTGAAAGAACCATAACGTATTCACAGTTGGTCCAAAAAATAGGTGGGTTATCAGATGGGGATCCTCCTGGGCATATCCAATACTTCCATCAAAATGGGAAAGTATGCACTTTAGTTGCCATAACAAACGATGACGATGTAAAGATAATGTTCAGAGCATCCACAGGGGATGCTAGCGTAGTGTACCTATACGTCCAGCCAGGCGCGGTCCATACAATAGATCATCAAATTAACGAACAAAGGTATGCTGTGATCAGACTTGTTATCTTCATCAATCACACTTGATACTTAGTTTTCCTTGAATTTTACTCCCCTTGCAGATTGGCAAACGGCATAGTCGTTCAGCAGAGTAGTCCGCCGTCAGTTATTGGAAAAAGGTCATCACCATGTATGGATATAGCTATACCAGCCCAAATATTCGCTATTTATATGCGTAACCATCCACCTCTTTCTTCTGTGCGGTAGGGATGCAGCAAGACATGATCTTCATCAACAAGATGGCGACAACAGCAGTCGTATCAATAGGGATGCGAATCTGAATTACACACTACCATCTCCGAAGTATGTCATTTCATATCTTACATCGCTTATTGATCCGTAATCATCTAGTTTCCATCTTTAATTTTTTTTTTTAGATTTTTCTTTGTCATCTGTTCGTTTCAATTATGTTATTATAACTTCCTGAAGCGTATGCAATGGAATCCCTCTCGAACGTTTTCTGAATATTTTAACATAGCAAGGCATGTCCTCGCTGGAAAATTAGATTTCTCTTTTGCTGATATAGAAAAATTGCTCCGTCATAATTTCAGATTAGATGTGCAGTATTTGTAATGATGACTGTCGCTTGTCATACAAGGTTAATCCATCGAAGAAATGGTCTGAATTGGCATCAAAACTCCCGCGTTCGTGAAAGAGTCTATTTTGCAGCAGACATATCCATCAGTGGACCTTGGAGCTGATTTTGAATCTCGTTTTTCACAAGGACGCTGCGTCTGTAGAGGAGTAGAAGAATCATCTGCATATATCGACGCTGGGCTGGATCTCGTGAATGACAATCAGCGTTCACTGCATGTGGACGAAGAAATTTGTATGGGAGGGTACACCTGCGGAGGAGATGGTAATCCAGTTGCAAAAACTTAGCCTGGGCTGGGGATTGACAGTGAGAATCAAATAACTATGCAATTGGATACAGAAAGCTGTAGGGAAGGATGCCACACCTTGGGTGTCGAACAATAGAATGGTGCAAATGAGATTGGTGAGTTGGGGATTGACAGTGACACACTTGTGAACCTGCATGTGGACACAGGATTTTGTAGAGAAGGCCCGGCAGGCTTTGACCGAGGATTTTCCATTCGGACTGATGAGAGCCTGGAAAATATACCGACACTAGGCGTGTCTGCCATATGCCGAGGAGACATGCCAACAGTATACTCAGAAGCTGACATCGTTTTATCGGAACGAACTGCAGACGACAAGATCCAATCAGAACCATATGTGTCCAAGGCATCATTTCTTTTCGACACGATGCAAGCAGCAGATGAATTGCTTTCCACGCCCCCCCACGAAGAATCACCGCACGCAATGTGGAAGGGCAGGGTGTTTAAAAGCCGTGATGAATTCAAAAGCACGTTGGCCAAGTATGCAATGTACAAGAACTTCTGCTTGAAACCCTTAAGGACCAATAGATTTGAAGCGACAGCAAGGTGTAACCATCCAACATGTCCATGGCGCATCCATGCTTCTATTGTAGAAGCTGGGCCCTAGTTTCAAGTTAGGACCTACAATCTTGTGCATAATTGTTCAGGACCAATTAACGGAACAAAGTATCCTCAGGCAACTTCATGTTTGATTGCGGATTTTATCAAAGAAAGACTTAAAGTCCATCAAGACTACAGGCCGAAGGAAATTATGTCGGACTTTCAGAGGGAATTTGGCGTACAAATATCTTACAGGAAGACCCACATTGCAAAGGAAATAGCTATGAGAGACATTCGTGGTTCGTTCGAGGATTCATACAAGATCCTATCAGACTACCGTTTGGAGCTGAAACGCACTAACCCGGGCACATTCGACTATTTGTGGACAGAAGACGACCACTCCTTCCAGAGATATTATGTCTGTTTTGGTGGATGTGCCCGATCTTTCAAATCATCACTCAGGCCACTAGTCGCCCTTGACGGGACACACCTCCGGGGTAAATACCCAGGAGCCTTGCTCATTGCGGTTTGTCAGGACGGTGACCATGGGTTCTTTCCACTAGCTCTTGCTATTGTGGAGTCCGAATGCTATGCGACTTGGTCATGGTTCCTAGCATGTCTCGATGAAACCCTGGACCATGTTTACAATCTTACAATAGTGTCTGATCGAATGAAGGGACTGACCAATGCAGTCATGGACGTACTTCCATCTGCAAAACACTGTTACTGCTGCCGTCACATTTTACAAAATATTTAGGCGAAATTCAAAAACGATGGAATCGTCATGAAGTTTTGGTGCGCCGCGCGTTCAACCCGCGTATGCGAGTATGAAAAGTACATGGCAAAAATCAGATCTATTGATGTCGGGGCTCATGATTACATTAACGCGATCGGTAGCCAGCATTGGGCAAATGCATTCATCGAGGGACAACGTTACGACATGCTGACTACGAATATTGCGGAGAGAACAAATAGCTTGTTGAAGGATATTAGGGAGTTACCCATCACACAACAGATAGAGTCGATACGGGCTAAGCTGGTGGAATTTTATCAGAAGCGGCGTGAAAAAGGGCTAAACATGAAGACAAGATTCACCCCATATGTAGACAAGATCCTTAGCCGCGAAGCGGAAGCCTCACGGAGACTCCAATGTTGGCAGGCAGGGGAATTTGAGTTTCAGGTAATGTCGCCGGAGTACACAGATGTTGTGCACCTCGATAAAAAGTCATGCACATGCCACAAATGGGACCTGCTTGGCATTCCTTGTTCACATGGCCTTTCTGCTGTTACATTCAAAAGATATGATCCGTATGACTTTTGTGAGCAGTGGTTTTCTAGTGACTTCTATCGCGCAACTTATAATGATGTCATTCATGCCACGCGCGATGGAAAACAGTGGGATCGTAGAAGTGAAGAGCGTGTGTTACCCCCGATAGCTCGCAGACGGCCTGGAAGGCCGAAAAAATGTCGGATAAGAACGGAGGACAGGATGAGGAACCAGGTTACATGCTCCCATTGCAAGAAGCTTGGTCATAATAGACAAACTTGTATAGAGACACCTCCAAGGGGATGAATACTTGCTTATCTCGGCTGATTTTGGGTAATACATATCTATCAACTGTACACATCCTTCTACAAATCTCGTGCTTGGTGTAGATACTTGTTTATAGTGGGGGAGCTTGTTTTGCTTTATATTTTGGATGTATCTCCCGATAATTGTGGGAGAACATAATGTCGATATATATTGATGTATAGCAGCAAACCATCGCGCGTGGCAGTTTGGATAAGTTAGCTTATAAATTTCTGTATCCCGGCACCATCCATATGGGTCGTCTTTTGTATCTATCAATTAATAAATACCAATTTCTAGTTACATACTTTCCCTTGCTAATAGCAATCGTTGAATCCGCCCGTTTATATTACAAGTAGGAAGATTCATAATTTGGATATATTTCAAGTATGAAGAGTCATAATATAAGTTCATAAAAACGATAAATTCCATGCGATTGTTGTTATAGAATGTAAAAAAGCAGACCCAAAGGTTTATTAACTTATCCATATCTATTAAATGAGAGTATGCAAGAACACGTGATAAATAATTCAAGATTAACAATGACTACCATCCGTCAAATGGACGATGAATAAATAGTGAATGTGTAGAACAGACTGGTTAATATTGTTCGACACTGATACTTTTTGGGTGCCAAAGGGGCACTCTCCTCTGATATCATCGTGCTCCACCATGTTAGTTGTTAGAACATTAATTGCTCTTACAGTGAAAACGTTTAGATGTATCTCGCGGTGTTTCCTCAATTGTGGGCACCTTGTAGATTTTATAGTTCGATATTGGTGACTGCTACTCGCAAGCCATTCAACGCTTGAAACTGCTCTTAATAGTGGGTTCGATCCTTCACATAGTGGGTTCGATTCCTTCACATTCTTTGATACGCATGGCAAAATGAAAAGGTTCGAACCTTCTCATCGAGGGTTCGAACCTTTGTTCTCGCTGGAATATGGCCCAGACAGGATGTTGAAAAGGTTCGAACCCTCTCGATGAGGGTTCGAACCCTTGATTTCTCTGCCAAATCATAGATGCAAAAAGTAAAGGTTCGAACCTTGGCATCGATGGTTCGAATGGTTCTCTCTGGAATATGGCCCAAAGAGGATAGGTTACAATGGTTCGAACCCTCACACTGAGGGTTCGAACCCTTGATTTCTCTTGGCCCACAGATCGAAGGTTCGAACCTTGCAATCGAGGGTTCGTACCTTGGATCTCGCTGGAATATGGCTCAGCATGGGCAAGTTACAATGGTTCGAACCCTCACACTGATGGTTCGAACCTTTGATTTCTCTGCCAAATGGCCCACAGATGGCAAAAAGTAAAGGTTCGAACCTTGGCATCGATGGTTCGAACCTTGGTTCTCTCTGGAATATGGCCCAGAGAGGATAGGTTACAATGGTTCGAACCCTCACACTGAGGGTTCGAACCCTTGATTTCTCTGCCAAATGGCCCACAGATGGCAAAAAGCGAAGGTTCGAACCTTGCAATCGAGGGTTCGTACCTTGGATCTCCCTGGAATATGCCAGAATGGGCAAGTTAGATGGTTTGAACCCTCACAGTATTCGAACCTTTGATTTCTCTGCCAAATGGGCCACAGATGGCAAAAAGTAAAGGTTCGAACCTTGGCATCGATGGTTCGAACCTTGGTTCTCTCTGGAATATGGCCCAGACAGGATAGGTTACAATGGTTCGAACCCTCACACTGAGGGTTCGAACCTTTGATTTCTCTGCCAAATGGCCCACAAATGGCAACGAGTGAAGGTTCGAACCTTCACAACAAGGGTTCCAACCTTGTTTCTCGCTGGAATATGGCCCAGAATGAGCAAGTTACAATGGTTCGAACCTTCACATCGAGGGTTCCTTCCAGAGATATCTATGCCAGATGGCCCACGCGTGGCAAAATGTGAAGGTTCGAACCTTGACATTGAGGGTTCGAACCTTGGTTCTCTCTGGAATATGGCCTAGACAGGATAGATTACAATGGTTCGAACCCTCACACTGAGGGTTCGAACCTTTGATTTCTCTGCCAAATGGGCACAGCAAGGGTAAAATTACAAAGGTTTGGATCCTCAACTAAAAGGATCGGGCCTATGATCCCTCTAATCCTATCAATCCTCTCCAACATGCAGAGCCTTAGCTTGAATGATATCAATGGCATAACTGAATTGAATATGGCTCTTCTTTAAAAAGCCTGGCACCACTCTCTTACTGAACCATTTGAATTTTACCTAATAGGGTGCAGTCTAGCAGTGATTCATTTTAGAATGCATAAAACCAGGCATCATGTGGCATGACCTCCATGCATTTTCTATGTGGTTTACCAATGATAGAGGTATATCTGGTAACTATTTTATTGGTAGTGTACCGTTGTTTCAGGCATTATACAAGAACAATTCCTTAAAGCTGTATAACATTAACTTTTCAAAATTATACATTCATCCGTTCGTATCAAAAAAATAAACGGCCCGACCCCATCCATTCAAGATCCAATTACAAAAAATATCATTCTCACAAATAAGAATCCGGCCAAAAAAAGGGTAAAAATACATCCCAATTCCATAAGTAGAAAATGAGGAACATCTTGCCAATTCGTTCACAGAGACACTTGACTTCGATGGTTCATTGGTGTCTATCGACGTGTCGAGTCCATATTGATTCTCGTACCATTTATCTTGTAGAACACCTCGGGTGAAATGCTTTCAAACACGTTCACTCAGTTCTTCACATCTGTATGAAGTCCATTCCATGTCCATGTAATAGCTACCTGCACACATAAAATTCCCATTATAGGAGAAGCCAAAAAACCCATTGTATGATCGCTCGCACAAAATATCCAAATGGCAGGAGCTACCGCTTAGAAGATTTAAGTGCCTGAAATTTGCAATCAATTGCTCTGTCTAATGCTTGGTTAAGAGAGACATGTGAAAAGTGCTTCGACTGCAATGCTGTCTTCGGAGTTAAGGTGAAATCGTATTCCCATATCTTTAAGAACCTCATTTCTCATATAATTTATGCCCAACTTCTGGATTTTTGATAACGATGTCGTTACCATCATTTATTGATTTTTCAACCATTTGTGGTGCCAAAAAAGAAAATATTACTGAATATATATTGAGATGCATACAAATAAGAATGACTAAAGACTTCACTCGAATATATAGTTTTCAAAGAATTATTGGTAACGACACCGTTACAATACTTTATATGTTCTTAACCCATTCTTTGTCGCCAGCAACAAAATGATGATGCCTTTATAGTGGGATGAAATAAAAGAATTCACGCAATCTCGTGATCAAGACCATTAGAAGAACGTGGAATGGCCAGACAAGTGGGATTAAACAATTAAACACACCCATCAAACTCGAGCCCATATCCAGACTGTAGAACAAGTTCAAGATGATAATGTAAAAAGGTATACCCACGATGGAGTACGAAGATGTAGACAACAAAAAAAAAAAAAAAAAAAAAGGAAAAAAAAGGAAAAAAAAAAAGTGGGCAGCATCACTGTGATTGAAAGTCGAAGACAATTCTCGTGATAAAATCCCATCTATAAATTTACGCAAGCCAGCACTGGGCGATAGGTTAAATGTTATCCAAGCAGAACTTATGCGGATAAAGAGAGTTAGAGAGAGAGTGAGTTCACTCCCCCTGCCTCTTCCCATGGTTAATCAACGTAATCTCCCAATTAGAAAACATCACAACAGATGTACTAATAAACAACCAGGTAACAAATTAACTTGAGTTCATTCCACAAAAGCGTGAAGCATTAAACAAATTCAAGAAGTTAAAATATGTTAAACTAATCTACCACGACTCAAAAGTGCTGATAGCCAAGTTGTTCAGGTGCATGAACAAGGATGGAAATCAACCAAACCAACCGATAACAGTAAACCAGAAGATCGCTTTGGGGTATTGGTGGCAATTGAACACAACATCATCAGCATGCACTTCAATCAACGGCGGTTCAAATGGTCAAGAATATCAACAAAACTCTGTTGCATCTGGGCGAAGCCTTCATTAACTCGCACTTCCAAGCGCGCGATACGCTGGTTCAAAGCATGAACTGTCCCGTCATTTAGGTGCTCATCTCCCGATTGTCCTGCATACGAATCTGCATCTACGTGCTGGCCGACACCCGGGGGCTCAGTTCCAGAGGGACCAGCTATATCTCTCTCATCATCGTCATCCAACTCAACAGAAGGGATATGAGACTTTGACTTCTCGAGGGTGAATCGATCAATCTTTTGCTTAGGAATTATTATGTCTTCATTGGGTTCAGCCAGCTGACCCATGTCCACAAGTATCTTGGAGATGATTCCCGGGAAAGGAAGCGCAGTATTATGAGGTGCAGCGTGGACCTTGGCCATTCCACGAAACACCGCGAGAGGAATGTCGACCCTTCTTTGGGTCCCGATGCAGTACATGAGATACCCATCTTCTTTTGTGACTCTTTTGCAGACTTTGGGGCTGACATTGTGACGGATGAAAATATTCAGCAAGCGATAGGAATCACTCAGTTTGTGGTGGGATATGTCATTGCTGGTCCAGGCGACGGGCCTGCCGGTCAGTTCTTTGGCTACTCGATTGAAATTTATCTGACGATTGCCTTCGTTCGGGAAGTGTGCGCCTTCTACGCGAACAATTTCTAGCACCCGACTCAGAAAATCAGTTGTTATTTCGAGATCATGTCCTCGAACAAATGTCTTGAACGAGGTGTTTGATATGTCATACATGTTAGAGTAGAACTCTTTGACCCAATTGACCACTATCTGGTACCCAATATCATACAGTGAAAACCATTCTCTCTCGCGCATCCACTCGGCAAAATCCAGATCGTTCAGCTCATTGTACATGACAATTCTCTCGAGCACAACTGAGCGATGCTGGAACTTGTTCAAGTATGAAATTTGTCCATCCTCGCTTAAAAATCGGGACCGATCATAGGAAGGGCGTGTACATGTTCTTTTTTTGGGTGCCATACCAATTAACAGAACCTGCATGAAATTTCAGGTGTAGAACCGACACAGCAAGAGTTTCAGGCATTATGGAAAAGTATAATGGACATATCTGATACTTATATATCAGGCCACAACCAATGTAAGTGATATATTCACCTACTACAAGTGAGATGCTCAGCAGTGCATTTCCATTAAATAAGGGAATGATAGACTCTTAATGTTAACAGAGCTACTCCCCTCACTATACTTCTGAATTAACATCTACATGTAAATGGAAGCAAATGTTATGCGATTGAATGGATGCATACAAAGATTGTGACCGCCCTGAAAGCCCATCCACCCACCCACCGTCATTCTTTGGGACTTTATTTAGACCACCATAAAAAAGCAAATTGAAGGTTCATATAGAAACTTTCCCCTATGTATTGATCTCCCTTTCTGTGGTCAATAACTTCCCTTTCAACTAATAAGGCCTGTGGAGCCATTATATCTGTCCCGTTTCATAGTTTTACAGCATAAACATTTAATGAAGAAGACGGAATTCCCATTATTCTCGAAGACTCTAAAAAAAGAAGGGCAAAGGGAGCAGAAAATGGAGATCATGGAAAAAATATACTTAAAAAACAGGCATTAAGCCGTCAGAAAGGAAAGGATAACCTATGGGAACATGCTTACCTTTGAAACTGAAGAAAAAAGAATCAGTAGAGATCCCAGAAGAAGAGGGGTGGTTGCGGGCGGCGCTGAGTTCGAACTCCGTTGGGAGAGATGGTTTTATGCCAACGTATTATGATGGGGGGAGAATGGATAGAGATCCATCGCCTTCTTTTTAGGTCAGATGACACGTGGGTCACAAGGTTAAGAGGGTCGAACTCAGAGCTTTATAGTTTGAACCCTTGGCCCGTCTGGAAATTGGCCCAGAAAGGCCTGCATACGAAGGTTCGAACCCTTCTAAGGATGGTTCGAACCTATATTCATTTCTAGCAAGCCCAGAATTTGCCTTGAGTTATAGGTTTGAACCATACAATTGAGGGTTCGAACCCCTGATCTCGCTGGAAAATGGCCTACAGAGTGCTGTCGTCAAAGGTTCGAACCCCAAACTCAAAGGTTCGAACCAATGACCCCAATGTAGAAAGGCCCGTGGAGTTACGCACATAAAGGTTCGAACTAACCAAACAAGCGTTCGAACCAATTTGCTGACTGGACAATGGCCCGTAGATATGTATTTAGGAAAGTTTGAACCTTTAAAGTGAAGGTTCGAACCCTCTCTTTCCCTGAGGAAGTGCATGATTACAGGATTTGAACCCATCACTTGAAGGTTCGAACCGTAACTCGCGCTGGATTAGGGCCCAGGAATGGCCCAATGTGAAGGTTCGAACCCTCGCACCGAAGGTTCGAACCCTCATGCTGTACAATATGGCCTTGCAATTGATCATTGCGAAGGTTCGAACCCTTTCTGTGATGGTTCGAAACTTCGCGGGGTGGCATTCGGCACGGAGAGTAGTATGTAAAGGTTTCTCACCATCATTTAGAAGGTTCGAACCCTTGCGCGCTCTGTAGTTTGGCCCAGGTATTGTAGAAAACAAAGGGTCGTACCCTTTAGAGTAAGGTTCGAACCATCGCATGAATATTTCGTATGCCATTCGAAATAAGACAGAAAACATCACTTGTAGAGAATAGAGGTGAAGAGGCATGTAATGCACCCAAGAAAGAGAGTAAATTTGGGAAATCCCAACTAGGATGATACATGCTTCCGAGGGTTCAAACCTTCATTGATATAACCAAAAATGGCGCATTTCTAGCACTCACTCTCATATCCGAAGGAACTTACGGGGAAATATCTCCTTTTTGGTGCAACTAGCCTCTCCAGTCCAGCCGTCGAAACAAAAATAGACAGGGCTTGGATGAAGTCCTTTAATTAAATTGAGTTTATGATGATAACTAGCCCACCTTACCAAATCTTGGAGGGTATTTACCAGTGCTAATGAAAGTCCTGATGTTATTCCAAACGTACACTCTTTTTCCTACTTTTAAACTTACTGGAATTGTGATCTTAATTGACTTCTAGATTATGAAGAACTTTCACGGTTGAGAAACAAATCTGTTAATTTTGCTGGGCGACGAGATTGGCCCTGAATACAGCATGAGAGACACGGACAACACTTAAACTAAGGCCCGACCAAAATATGTGTGATTTCAATTCCAATTTAGATAACGATATCGTTACAAATGGATATACAAACCTGGTCGACTAACTGTTGAGATCTAAAATTAAACCGCAAAGGATACATTCGGGTGCAAAATATGTACAATGTGCTCATATTGCAAAGACGATGTCGTTACCAACACTGACCTTTTTCTAAGTTATAAGTTCATTGTACCGTATTTATGATGTGATTGTCGGCGAAGGGTGGTTTTCCAGGTTGACAGGTAAAGATTTGTTCCTCTTGAGGTGTTATACAGTGAGCATCACTCGTATATTGGAACCACCTAAACAAACCTAAAAACAAAGAAAAATCCATGCATTTCTAGTGATTGTTTTCAGGTCAAAATACCGGGAAATCCTGTTCTCTTATTCAAAGAAGACATTATGCATGACAAGGTTTGAGTCCTTTTGCACGTATATATTGTTCAGCGATCTGAACTTGCGAAGACCTGTGCTTGAGAGCATCAAAATGCAATCAGGTGTTTGTAGGACACAACCTTTTTGATTTATCGCATTGGTGATGAGAACACTCCTGAATTTATTCAAACTAGAATTTAAAAAGGCATGAACAAATCAAATACTTTCAAGATAGTGGAGGCTGTTGTATAACCCATGTCCGGTAGGAAACATGAACACTCGAAGAACATTCTTTTCAATTGTCATCAGTAATCCACAAAAGGAAAGGGACGCATTATCTGTGTAAAACAAAACCATTCAATGCCATATGACAGTTGAGGCGTAAGCCCATAAACAACATTCACTATTAATCCACAACAGGAGAAGTCAAGCATAGGCAATAACATCTGATATCTAACCACAACGCCTTCCATTCCCTGCAGCACCGATGCTCCACGGACAATAAGCTGCAATGTTAGTGATGAATTGTTTCTTTGCTCGGTCTGCTCCCCCTTGCATTTGACATCAAAATTTTTCTCCTGGACGTCTACTTCCCCGATGATCCGTTGACCTTTGTACTCTCCCCAACGGGATCGAATTCATTTGAGCAGTCCCCTTCATAAATCACATGAGAACATGTGATTTATGAAGTTGTATCTTTTTGCCGGTACCCCCCTACAAGAGCTATTTTATACTGTAACATGCAATAAAGGATGGAACAAAGCAGCCCGGGTCAGTTCGGATTACATAAATAAAAAACCAGGAACGCGATGCACTAGGAAATTTATATTCACAGTTTTGCCGATAGCAATTCGACTATCACGTGGCTACATTTCTGTTAATAAAATGTATTATCAGTATACTTTGAAAGCACCACGTGTACGTAAAGTCAACAAGACAATTTTGTTGAAAAAGAAAGAAGTTAAAATCATTGAATTTATGAATCAGTTGGACGAGGAACAAAAACCGGGTTCGAAACTTTACTGGACGCAATCATTGTAGCGTCCCTATCAATCAACGCTTAGTAGGATTAATCTCAATAAGTGCAGTAGGATAGCTCTATAAAGTTGATGTGGCGAAGTACAAAGTAATACCTGAGTCTTTTAGTCTTGAATTGCTTTCCAATGTAGTTACAAAAACGGGTTGATAGTTTATGGCACCCTAAACAATTGTGTTGGCAATCAAAAAGGCATGTATTGCTGGCACCATCTAACTGATGCATCGATGCACAATTGATTGTAATGCCCAAAAGTAACATAACCTGACTGGAACTTGCTATACATGACAGGGCCATCAAGTGAAATTCCAACTTGAGTATATCATCCTAGAAAATCAATTTTAGCGAAACAACAAGGGATAACATCAACGTGGTGAGCACTTTACCTTGGTATTGAACAAGCGGCATAAGCTTAATATGATGGGGAAAAGTTATTACAGTAGGGAAAGGAGAAAGGTCATGTATCCAAAACGGGTAGATCATGCAGATAGTGGAGACAAGATAATCACAAAACGAATAAAATGAAACGGCACACAGAGTCATGTTCCTCAGTCCGGCACAAGGTGTCGCGATCCCGGACCGAGACCCGGGCCCCGCGACGGTGTAGTTGATGAGGTAAGATGATTAAATCTCCCACAGGTTCCCGCGGTGAGGGTTCCGAGGACACGGGAAACCAACTCACATGATCAAATAGGCGGAAGCGTGTAGCAAATCACATCTTAATAAATCATAACAGAATATGAACATAAATGTCATCGAGACTAAAATATCAGAATGGAGACATATCAAGGCATTCCCATACAACCAGGTGTTTGTAGGACACAACCTTTTTGATTTATCGCATTGGTGATGAGAACACTCCTGAATTTATTCAAACTAGAATTTAAAAAGGCATGAACAAATCAAATACTTTCAAGATAGTGGAGGCTGTTGTATAACCCATGTCCGGTAGGAAACATGAACACTCGAAGAACATTCTTTTCAATTGTCATCAGTAATCCACAAAAGGAAAGGGACGCATTATCTGTGTAAAACAAAACCATTCAATGCCATATGACAGTTGAGGCGTAAGCCCATAAACAACATTCACTATTAATCCACAACAGGAGAAGTCAAGCATAGGCAATAACATCTGATATCTAACCACAACGCCTTCCATTCCCTGCAGCACCGATGCTCCACGGACAATAAGCTGCAATGTTAGTGATGAATTGTTTCTTTGCTCGGTCTGCTCCCCCCTTGCATTTGACATCAAAATTTTTCTCCTGGACGTCTACTTCCCCGATGATCCGTTGACCTTTGTACTCTCCCCAACGGGATCGAATTCATTTGAGCAGTCCCCTTCATAAATCACATGAGAACATGTGATTTATGAAGTTGTATCTTTTTGCCGGTACCCCCCTACAAGAGCTATTTTATACTGTAACATGCAATAAAGGATGGAACAAAGCAGCCCGGGTCAGTTCGGATTACATAAATAAAAACCAGGAACGCGATGCACTAGGAAATTTATATTCACAGTTTTGCCGATAGCAATTCGACTATCACGTGGCTACATTTCTGTTAATAAAATGTATTATCAGTATACTTTGAAAGCACCACGTGTACGTAAAGTCAACAAGACAATTTTGTTGAAAAAGAAAGAAGTTAAAATCATTGAATTTATGAATCAGTTGGACGAGGAACAAAAAGCGGGTTCAAAACTTTACTGGACGCAATCATTGTAGCGTCCCTATCAATCAACGCTTAGTAGGATTAATCTCAATAAGTGCAGTAGGATAGCTCTATAAAGTTGATGTGGCGAAGTACAAAGTAATACCTGAGTCTTTTAGTCTTGAATTGCTTTCCAATGTAGTTACAAAAACAGGTTGATAGTTTATGGCACCCTAAACAATTGTGTTGGCAATCAAAAAGGCATGTATTGCTGGCACCATCTAACTGATGCATCGATG
The DNA here is from genome assembly GCA_003546025.1 of Camphora micrantha. NCBI lineage: Eukaryota > Viridiplantae > Streptophyta > Magnoliopsida > Laurales > Lauraceae > Camphora > Camphora micrantha. The sequence goes on along the minus strand of QPKB01000006.1, from coordinate 6,408,315 downwards.
CACAATTGATTGTAATGCCCAAAAGTAACATAACCTGACTGGAACTTGCTATACATGACAGGGCCATCAAGTGAAATTCCAACTTGAGTATATCATCCTAGAAAATCAATTTTAGCGAAACAACAAGGGATAACATCAACGTGGTGAGCACTTTACCTTGGTATTGAACAAGCGGCATAAGCTTAATATGATGGGGAAAAGTTATTACAGTAGGGAAAGGAGAAAGGTCATGTATCCAAAACGGGTAGATCATGCAGATAGTGGAGACAAGATAATCACAAAACGAATAAAATGAAACGGCACACAGAGTCATGTTCCTCAGTCCGGCACAAGGTGTCGCGATCCCGGACCGAGACCCGGGCCCCGCGACGGTGTAGTTGATGAGGTAAGATGATTAAATCTCCCACAGGTTCCCGCGGTGAGGGTTCCGAGGACACGGGAAACCAACTCACATGATCAAATAGGCGGAAGCGTGTAGCAAATCACATCTTAATAAATCATAACAGAATATGAACATAAATGTCATCGAGACTAAAATATCAGAATGGAGACATATCAAGGCATTCCCATAAATACGTTCAAGTCACAAAGTTAACAAGATGTGCTAAGTTGTTACAATCCCAAAATAAGAGGCCAACAAAGGCCAGTACAATACCAAAAGTACATAAAGCCCAAAAAGTGATATGTCGGAACTCATGACCCATCCCGACGTCTAGATGACGTCGTCGGATTGCCACTCGCGAGCTGAGGTAGGCTCAACAGCCTCCTCCTGGCACTGCTCCTCAAAGGGATTAACCTCCTGCACCTGGGCACCAAAAATACAAGCATCAAACACAACGGTTTGGCAGGAAATCAATTTAAGCTAGAGCATGAATAAAAATGTTTACTTGACTGAAGAATATTTCAGAATTTATGACAGACTAGTATGCTTACATAATATTTCATGAATCGTAAATCCACAAAGAGCCCATCCTTTCTCTATCATTTGTAATGAAAAGAGTAAGTACGCACGACAAGCACGAATATACATAATAGAACACGACACGATTCCCACAAATACGGGATTCCGGCCGCGGAACCGGACACGCACGATGTGTAATAAATACACGACTAATCTGCAGATAGTCCACATATTTAAGGACCCCCGGACAGTGGATCAGACTGAACGGGCAGTCCAAGCTCTGTGGTGTTCACTTTGAATTCATGAATGTATAAAACACGCGATACAAACACGTCTGAATAAAAGGGGAAATCACTTATCAAAATAAGACATAGCACGGCTAGCAAAATGCATAATATATATGCTCACAACTTAAGAAATGATCCCCATTTAATACTTGAAACAAATCTTCGATACGAGCTTAAAACTTGACTTTAAAGCGAGTATACGATATTACTTATTGTATTAAACCAATGTTCAAAACATGATAATTTCATCAAGTACATGCTAAGGCTATTCATTGACCCTTATGTGATTGAGACTCTATTATTAAAATACAAGGATTGGTGTCCCCGAAGTTGGTACATATCTTGGAGTTCCAATTACACAATGTCAAGTTAAAATCCTTAATATAGCCTAGTTTTCGAATTTTAAAAGAATATATAAATGGGGTAAAAATCCTCCCAAGAAGGGAAATTCAGTTGGCCCGGTCAACCTGGCCCTTGGCCGGTCGACCCCTTACACAGTGAGCCCGGTCGACCCGGCCCAGGCTCGGTCGACCGACAGTTGTAACTTAAAAGGGTGCACAGTGTTTTGGTCAGGTTCCAGGGAACCTGACCCTGTGTCGCCGGTCGACCGGCCCCCTGGCCGGTCGACCGCGTGAACTGCGTAACAGTAGTTCCCGCAGTGCATCAGGTCGCCCAACAGGGGACCTGATTCAGTGTGCCCGGTCGACCGCGCCCCTTGGCCGGTTGACCGCGTGAACTGCGTAACAGAACCCAGTTCTGATTTTTGCAGTTCAGTGGTTCATCCATTTCTCCCTTCCTTTTCTATATTCTTTTTCAAACCTGATTAGCAATTTGATTCATGAATAAAACAAGCTATCAAGACTCACTATGGTGCATTTATTTAAAACCTAAACAAGCCATTAATATTAAAGCCCATTTCATAATCATTCAATCACATTCTTATCATAATAAATCCAAACTTCAAAAAGGTAAGGCCTAATTAAAAATGATGAAATCTGAAAGTTTGGAAGGTTAATTAGCATGCTTGCAATTTCTAAAGTAAAATCACAACATGGAAATCTAGTAAAACAAAACATTAATACCAAATGACAAATTATATGGAAATTTCAAGAGAAGTAGTGAAATCCATGAACATACATGCACAAACAACCTAAAGAGATTACTTGCCTTGCCCAAGTGCTAACAAAACTCTCCTTCAAGCACTCCTACCCAAGAGCCAAGCCAAGAACTACAAAAACCCCATGAAACCCATTCAAAACTCACCCAAAAATGCAACCAAGCAACCCATTTCGAAATGGGTGTTGAAAGTTAGAAAAACATGATCATTAGGAGTCAAAAGAACTCCATTGAAGAGATGGGTAGGAGCTCTTACTTAGAGATGCCCAAACAAGATATAAGGAAGGAAATGGAGAGCTTGCCCAACTAGAAATCCAACAAGAATGGCATCAATGGAAAGCTTGGGGTGAGAGGAAGAAGATGATGGTCTTGGAAATCTCTTTTGGAGATCTCTAGCTCATGCATTCAAGAGGAGAAGATGAAGAGAAAAAGAGAGGGTTTCTCAGCCCTAAGTCAAGGAAGGTTGCAGAGATTTGAGAAATGGAGAAAGAGATAAGGGGAAAAAGGGTTTTAAGTGTTCGCAAGTGGGACCCAAAAGAGAGCATTCTTGTATCAAGGAAAGCATGACCTTGCGGGCCTCGGACGAAGTCGACGAAGAAGGATAAAACGATCCTTGAAATATCTAGTTTCTGAAAAGTATATTTTTGACACGGTTTTGAGATCTCGAAAATTGTGTCCAGATTTAAGTGTGAAAAGGCTATTTTACCCTTTTTGGCCAAAATTTGAGTTTCTGGGCTACAAACACAGACGGTCTAAACACGAAAGTTGTACATAATCATAAAACCATTCAAATGAAATGAAATTCACGATTAACACAAAACCAAACACGATCTTCCCACGCTTGCACGTACACCCAGGCCTTCCTGAGTGTGCCTAGTTAACACTAAAAGTTCTCGAAACTCCCCAAAGCTATAATCAGGACTAAAACTAATCATACTCTAACCCACGGTAACTAAACCCGATTAAGACTAAGCACACACTAAGAAAACACTATTGGGTTAATCCTGGGTTGGGGTTTGACACAAGGCCCAACATGCTGACATATAGAAACACTAGTGTTCAGAGTCCGAATAATCGTCTATCAATTCCGTTTGTTTTTTCACAGACCAGCGCGCATACTGGTCTTTGTAAATGTCAGTAACGATCTTCGCACGGTAGTAGAACATGTCATTTTGTTTGAAGTCCATAGCCTTCCCCAACGATATGTGATCCGCGTATGCCATTACAAAGATTCCACAGTCCACGCTGAAAAACAGAACAGAAAATTTGGATCAGACTGTGCATTAAATGGGCTTCTAATCAGATTAGGCATAAATGTTAGGGGATTTAAGCGGTTAGCGAAATTGACCTGTTTGTCTGCTTGGGACATTCCATCTGGTGTTTTGTCCAGACATTTGGATCACTCCACCCAAATTGCATGAACCGTTCGTTGATCCATGTAATCTGCATAAAACGGTTTCATGATAATCAGCAATATGGGATTTGAACGATAGATGACAATGGGCAAGATATAGCCAGGATGTGTAATTGATATCAACTTACATATTTTTCGGCGAAATTGTAATCTCCTTCACGCGACATGCTGTTGTAATACTCCCACCTTCTTCTGTTGACCCATCCTACTAAAAGAAAGAAGTGGTGGTTGTTCCATGCCGGGAAGAACATATTCTCCTTTTCTGTCATGTTGTCCGTCAAAGCTTCAGCGAAACAGTTTTCAATGAGCTTTTCACTCTTATGCATATACCAGTCCTATAGGATCATGGACAGTAAATGGTCAAACCATAGAGAAACGAACATCCAAGCCTGACAATGTGTTTAACAATTTATTAACACTTACTGAGAGAGCACATTCAAAAAAGTATGATGATGGAGCATGGGTCTTTAGTATCCCAAACCAATAGTGCATTGTCTGCAACCATAGAATGGGACGAGTATAGGTGAGGGAAGTAATGTCAAATCATTGGATTCTAACAGCTAGAACTGCGGAGGAGATGGGGAACTAAGCCACTAACCCAGTTGTCCATCCATGCTCCCCTTAGCAGATCATGCATGTTTGTGGCAGTTACAGGTGTACACCATTCCTCTAACTTAGCCTTCCTAATAGCAGACAGCATTGGAAGAAGTTAATAAAGAACAAGAGTTCACACAATGAATGCAAGGGATATAGGATAGTAGGAAATACCCCGCTATATCAGCAAATTCATTCTGGAATACCGTGATTATCTCAAGTTCTTCAATCGTTAGCTTATACCGTGGATTCCTCAACCATGCTCCGATTGTGTAATCAGCCATCCACAGAAGGGGCTTAGGCTCTCTGTAGCGTGCTTTGACATTCATAATCATGGATGAGATCTCGCTGAATGGGGACCGACCTATCCCAATTTTAAACAGGCCTGGAGACGGGGTACCAACGCTTCCTTGTGCAGTGTATGGGCTGGAAATGAAAGGAATATTGGAGGACTTTGCATCGTTGGGGCTTCGGAGTTTTATAGGGGACATTGGGCTCTTAACGATTTGGACTAATCTGGGACTCCTTCGGGGTGATAGCGATATTGGACTCGTGGCTCTTTTGGTTTCTTTGGGCGTCTCTTGTAATATGTGTTTGGACACTGCGGGTGGTTGACTGGATTTGACCATTAAGCGGCTGGATCTTCTGAGAGGTTTCAATGAAAATGGAATGTCGGATTTGATTGGACCGATGGGAAACTTTACTCCCTTCTGTTTACGTTGCGTTTCTTGGATTCCTTGCTGGGACATTCTCCCGCTTGAGCTCCCTTGTCCATCTATTGAATGATTAAACGATTTAATAGACTAGGTGTGATGTGTGGATTTTTTGAAAATGTAAGGTGGAACTAATATATAGGATACCTTAAGGGATGCATCATCCTTTCCAGCCACCTCTGCATCGACTAAGTTGGACGCATTAAAATCAGGCATGTGTGCATCTTTAAAGTGGACAACTTCGGCTCTCACATCGTGGATGAAGCTTGATAAATCGCCAGCCCTTCCCTCCAACTTCTCTGTTGAGTCACATGATGCCAGGAGTCATTCGGTAAAATTGAAGACCTAGAATAGAAAATATGGACACAGGAAAAAGTCAGAGAAATCATTAAAGACAACAGAGAATGATGGGAGTGAGTTAGTGGCAAAGGAGGAAGATGGAATTTACTTGGGATGAAAAGGATATCATGTCAATGTTGGTGTGTCCGGATGTAGGACGACCGATGCGTAGCCGAGTGATGTTTCTATACCAATTAAAGTACGCATCATTGTGTGGGCCAGCATCACCCTCTTCCTCGTAGGTTATGTCATCCATCCTTCTATTCCAGACGCCGAAATACACGGAATGTAGTTTCTCGCGTTTATGTTCTCCCGTTGGGATAATTTCCATTCTAGGAAATGGCCTTAGGAAACGGGGTGGCACAGTTTGTTGTAACCCAAATTGTGTCATTACTCTTTCCGGACAGTGGCGCTCCACCACCCAAAAGCAAATCAGTGCCGTGTTCGACCAGAAAAGGGGCACATCCCCATCGTCGATATAGTCCGAAATATTTTCAAAATCTTGGTATGGCAGCCAGTTGAACTGGAAGAACACAGAGTAAATTAGGATCGATGTGGAATAGTTAATAAAAAGGTATAAAGGATAATCACATAAGATAAATGATTATAATGCTGCAAATGTCTCAAATCGGTGTTTGATTGTTATATATAATTTCACGCTTACTGCATCGACTTCCATGATATCCAGCTGTCACCTCGCTTCCTCGACCCTCGTCTGGAAATGATGGGACCGCAATCTGTTGTGCCATGTGAGGAGAAGAGGAAACTCCAAATCATTGGTCCAGTCACCTCTTCGACGAATCGGCCTACCTATTTCCATGCACGAATATGCCCACACCTTGCCATACTGCAAATATTGATGAATACAAGTTTAGTTTCATAATATTATCTTAAAAATTCCAAATGAACGCAGAACCATATACTGTATTCATTTACCTGCAACAATTTTAGAGGACCGGTGATGGTCTTAACAACTCTTCTTTTATTTTGGGATGTGGATACCTTCGCAAGGCCCCTGTATAGATTTGCAAGGCATGCAGGTCCCCAAGCCCGCTTCTCAAAACGTCTGAATAATTCTAAAATGTGGGCTGGAGCCTTCGTACCTGAGGAGGTCTAGAAAATCTGACCTGCAACGAGGCAAAATAGGAAAGGACGAGTCCGCCTTACGTCTTGGTCTCTCGGTCTGCTCTTGGGCAGCTTTCCAAAATTATCCCTACACCAGGTGAACTTAATCTGCACTCCATAGCAGTCAAAGTTCACGTCCGGCACCATCCCTAACAGCTCTTCACATACCTTCACCATGATCAAGGGCTCGGAGAAGGTGCGGCCACTCACTAGGAGGCCATCAATGGGGAGGCCATAGATGTAAGCGACATCCTCCAAGGTTATGGTGGCCTCACCACAGTTGAGATGGAAGGTGTTTGTCTCTGGCCTCCACCTCTCGACCAGGCCAGTTATTAGGCCATGATCGAGTTCGATTTTTCCTATCTTTGCCAGTTGCTCTAGCCCGGTCTGGCAAATCAGATCCCACATTCGGTCGTTGATTTCCCAGCTATCGTGATTCAGCGTTGGTATGCAGCGGAGTGGGCCTGCTTCCTGCATTACGAAAATGATGCATAGTCTTTTTATATTGTCATGGCATGAGCACAAGCGTAATGATGCAATTTGAATTCAAATTATGCTCACCTTGCCATTCCATACTCTTTCTGAAATATGTCTTTCTTGATCATATAGAACTGAATTATCCACAGGACCTGGGTGGAGATTCTCCATCTGGAATCATTAGCCATTTTAAAGTTAGCACAACAATCATATCAAACTTCATAAACCAACTTTTAATGGTACAAGGATAGCAACAAACAACGTTATTGGGTAATATATATAAGAACTTCATTTATGTCTGGTTGGTAGTCAATCATTGTTAATATCATGGTAACGATATCGATACAATCATCTAATGTTGCATCCCCACATTTGTTCATCGTCGAATAAATAAAGATCGTATTCGTATATTGCATCTAAAACACTGATATTAAAATATAAATTTATCATTCAACGGCAAGGCATCGCGAAGCATTTATAATGTTTTGATGGTTGTTACGTCTTCATCCATTTTTGCTCTCCAACGCCAAATTGGTAACAAGTATATCATGACGTGCATTAGCCACTTGTAGTATACGCCTGCAATTGATTCCTGTAAAACAGTCCATAAACAATCACATTTCCTACAACCTTTGCCAGTAGGTGCTGGACAGACTGGATTTCAGGTGTGCTCCGCTTGTTCATGATGGTTGGGTCGCATTCCCTCGCAAGGGCGCTTGTTAAGGGGAAGATTTCCGATCGAAAATCTTAGTAACTGTCTTATCCTTCATTGGAAAAGAACAAAAAAGATTATAAACTGATTGAGGCAACCGCTTACTAATTTGGGGGCTTTAAAGGTGATTTTAGATAGAAAAACAAGGAATAGGCATGTCAGTGGAGGCTGTTAATTGTAGGATTGGATTTCTCCCAACTTTTCATTGTTATCTCTCTCTCTATATTTGAAGTTTTTTTTTATTCAGTGTGTTTGTCATGTCATTATTCATTTCATGGAGCACAATCTTTTAACTGTATACAAGGCATCCTCAATATGATGTTGATGATAAATTTCTTATTCTTTGTTTTTAAGTAAACATATAAATACATTTCCTGTAATTGTTTCTGTGATTGCTTATATCTTAAAGTCACAGTTTCCTTTACTCAGATTACATCTGTGATGCGTTGATATTTGTTAATGATAATGCTCGTGTGATTGTCCAATAGTCTTAGCATCTATTGATGCTGATATTGATGGATCATTCATTATAACTACTCATCTCCTCTTTCTTTTAAGTTTCTCTGAATTTTTATAGGTATTTTAACCCAAAGCTCTTTACATTTCGTGGTTCAGTTCAATTTGTATGGACCCACATGACGATTTGGAATACGAGGTCAAGTTCTCGGCACAATTTGTCCAATGTGCTTCACAATATATATTTTAAATAGTACTATTTATAGCAAAATGGGATTTATAACCCGAACTGTGTACCGATACTGGTATGAGTTGAAATCAAATTTTAAATTGTCCGATTCCAATCTATAATGGGATTCAATTATACTCTCTCTCTCTCTCTCTCTCTCTCTCTCTCTCTCTCACACACACACACACACACACACACACACACACACACACACACACACTCGCTCGCTTGCAGATGGGATCCCGCCCACTTTATCGTCTTTGATGAAAGTTAGGTAAAGTTGCGACAGTCGATCTATGGGGCACTGGCAACACAGTTGCAAACAGCTGGGGGAAAGAAACTCCCTCGAATAGAGGTCAGAATGTGTAACGGATTAAAGCAACAGATGGAAACAATATCGAACAATCTTCTTAAGAACCAATTGCATGTGGTCGGGACAAACATACAGTGAAAAGTGACGTTGGTTCCAGTTCATCTGATGCATGGACAAAACAAAATGTCCAACTTGGAGATCACGCTGGTGGTTGGGAAGGTGCGGGTGATTGGGGCAAAGATAAAATCGGAAGTGAAACTCAGGGAGATCCTTCCCTAATATTGGGATGAGTGGTTGGGAGAAAAGAAATGCAACTCCTGATCAAGACTATCTGTGGAAAGATTAGAGAAGACTTTGGAAGATGGGAACAATGGAAGCGTGTGTGGAGAGGATGCTTGGAATAGCCAAAATGTTAGCTTGATGGGCATGGAAGAAAGCGATCTGGACATAGGCAAAGGGGTCGTTGATGGCCATCGAAGTTATTTAGACCAAATGCAAGGTGGCTCTGAAAATGCAACAACTCAATGGGGCAAAGTGGTGGAGCTCCAAAGCAATAAAATCAGTTAGAACCGTGCTCAGATAAACCCACATATACAACAATTATATGTACATGGGCTACTTCCAACAAAAAACTGAAAAAGAAAAAAACAAAACAAAGACCATGGCTACGAAACATTACTCAAGTATTAGAAGCTCACATGATAGTCTTGATCAGTACAACTGACGTAAACAACAAATATATGTGGGTGGACAGCTTGGAAAAAAATTAAAAAAATAAAAAATAGAAGAAGAAGAACATAAAAAAAAATATTTGGGTAAAATCATAGTTACAATAAATGCATGGATTTTTGGGAAGAACACAATGTAAATCAAATAGGAAAACAGGTCAAGGGAGAAGAGAAGAGAGAACAAGTGAAGGCAACCACCAAGCTTACAAATAAAGAGAAAAACAAATGTGAAATGGAGCCCCTGGAAACTAAAATTGAGGGAGAGTATACGAGAACTGCAGGAAGCTTGAAGATGTATGCCGGAAAAGGATTTCAATATCTCGAGAGAAGCTGAGAAAAGCTTGGTCAGGTAATTTGTCACCTTCGTCTGAGAGACTACGAAGTTCCTATAGAGATGGTCAGTCCTACACTCCGTATATACGACCCAGACAATTAATAATTAAAAATCCCAATCTAAACAATCACATTGTTAAGGATTTTGTTTTCAGTTTCTCATGGCTTCGTTCTCTATTTGTGTGTGTTTTTGTATTTCTCATCATTATTGTTGGAGTTATGTTCACCAAATTTGATTAAAGACTTTGATTAGTAGGCTATACTAAAGACAGCTTTTTTAATACATCCTCATAGCAAGAAGAGTCTATCTATCTTTCTAAGATGACTCCTACTCTTCTGTATGGTCTCTGTTGGGCTATAGTGGATAAATTTAATTAAATTTATTGTAATAGATAATTATGTTTAAGAGGATGCATGCAATGGTTGTCGCAGAGCAGTTTATTTATGAGTTAAAATCGGTCGATTTTATTCTCAGTTTGTGAGTGTTATCCCTTTACTCATTTTAGATTCCAGTTCATTTTTAAAAGCTTCCTACCTTGAGAACGTCCAATTGATCACCAAAAAGAAATAGAAATTGGATTTTCCTTTCCAGGTTAGAGTTTTGTGACTTTCAGATTATTAGTTTATCATATAATGGAATTATAATAGTCTTTCGGATTCAGGCAAATCTGTTGATGTTGTCCAGTGAATAAAATTGAATATGACTGTCATTGGCTATAGTTAAACGGTTCCATCCTTAGGGTTAAATGTCGTTTAAAATACCTAATATTGAATATATGAATGTGTGGATTCAATATATGAACTAACATGGAATACAGGCAACTATTTTAAACTATGCTCTTGTCCCGTCGCATGGATACAATTACCAAACTCCCTTGGAGGTGAACACTAAGCTGCCACTGTTGTTATGTACTTTTGTGACTTAATCTCAATAAACATTGAATCTGTCCCCATCTATCTAGATGAACTGGATCCCCCTCGAGAAAGTGGAAGATAGGTAATTGTATCTTCTCTATGTGGAAAAGTGAGACATGAATTGAGATGAAATGGTTAAACACTTTATATGAATTGGGAACTTGTAGGAAAATGGATGATGGGCTATAAATTGAACAGCTATTTGGGTTTTATCCAGATACTAGTGTCTTATAAATCATTAAAAAGATTTTCACGTCACATAATGTCTTGACTAGTGGAAGAGAAAGAGAACAGTAAATAAAGAATAAAGTTGGTTATCGGATTTTTTTTTTTTACCCAATAAGCATGTACTTAAGTTGCCAAATATGATCCCTTTACGTAAAGAACAACATGGCTTCTTCTATCATTGTTGTGGGTGTTAATATTGCGTATTGGAATTCTAAACCAATATGTTGTAATGGAAAACCATCATTTCTACACAGTGTAGTAGAGCAGTGGAACATGGGAGAGAGAACAATCCAAACGCACCTCTTAGTAATTGATTATTTATTCTGCCTTTGTTCATGCAAACAAAGAATCAAATAAACAACATTTTATACATACAAACAAACAATTAACAAATTCTTTCCATATTCTCATTTTTCCACTGAAGAACTAAATAACAAAGTGGCTAAAAGAAAATAAAAAATACTCGACCAAACAGAACAAATGCAGGCATTAGCATATAGTCAAGGTAAAAGAAATACAACAAAAATGAGGAAAAAACTCAGAGATCTCAACGTTATGCAATGGATTTTTTCAGTTTCTATTTCAATCGTATAATGTGAGAAGAATCACTCAAAGCAGTTAAAAGATGGAAAACAAAATGAAAGATGGAAGATCACTCCAACGGTTTGTAGAAACTGAATATGAAAAATAAAACAACAAAACAGACAATGTGGAGGAGAGGATAATAGGGAAATTCACCTTCACTGAAATCTCAACTGGAAGATGACGTGGCAAGAGTCGTTGGTTTTCCGCCGGAGGAACTGGCCAGTTATCACTTAGACAGAAACGGCCGGAGGGGACAGCAGGGTGCCGGATGTCGAAGAAAGGGAAAGAGAGAGCAACAGCGGAGAGGGAGAGGGAGAGGGAAAAAAGAGATGCAGGTTTCGGCGAGGGTTACAGCAGCGCGCGGAAAGGGAGAAGGTAGGAGAACGCGGCGAGGTGAGATTGAGAAGGACGGAGAGCGCAGGTGAGCGGAGAAGAGAGGGAAAGAGAGAAGGAATACACACGCGAGATTGAGGGAACAGAGAGATGAGGGAGAGAATGAGAAAGAGAGAAAGGGCGGAGAGGAAGGGGAGAAATTTGGAGAGGAGATGGACATTTCGTTCGAGAGTTAGGGCTCAAGGCTCAAACGATGTCGTTTCGAAAATATGGAGGGTAAAAACGGTCCCCAAAATCGGTGTACGAACACCTAAAAATGTATTTTAGTGTATTGTGATTAATACAGTATAATTTACATTTGAACACTTTCTTGGTAAAATCCCCTTACTTTAATAAACAAATTACCTGTTAGTTGGGAAGCACCATTTCACATGAGCAAATGCCATAGGGCCAACCACTTTTCACATGAGCAAATGCGATAGGGCCATAAGAGAAATATCAAGAAAAGGATTGTACATCAAGTTTTAAATTATAATTTAGTGCCTCATACCCACCAAAAGTCATTTTTTATAGGTGTTAGTAGTAGATCTCGAACATAGTGAATGACTCGGATCATAAATTGGAGGCGCATAAAGTTTGCGTAAAATTAGAAATAAGGATAAGATTTTGGTGTGTCCTCCACATACTTCTCAGAATCCAAAAGGATCTTACATATCAACAATTCATGCTATGAATTTTTATCAGATCAGATAGAAATACTTGATAAGGAGATCATGAATTTGGGAAGCACAAAATGCTGAAAATTATTTAGTAGGCTTTAGTTTGTTTTGTGGCTTTTTTTGCATGGTACTCTAAATCCGTAATGTCCAAGAATTATGAAACTTCACGAGGTCAAGTTAAGCAGTATGTGAGATATAGACTAAAATGGGTTTGGGTCCATGAAATTGGGAACCCACGAAAGTGTAGAAATCACTCTATCATGCTGAGGTTTTTTTGGGACCTTTTTCACATTATATTTTTCAAAATTACAAAGGATTTAAGTAATAATCTTAAGTGCCCGTTTTGGTAATTTTAAACTTTAAAATAAAGTGGAGTGACAGTGAAATGAAAGAATGAGTAAAATAATTAGTGAGTTATGATGGCATTTTTGTTTTTAGTTGTTTGGGATGGAATATTTTTGACTTTTTGTATCGGGAAATGGAGTTTTTTTGTCTTTTAGTGAGTAAATGCAGTTGCTTTTTGACTTTTTTGAAAAAAGATGGAGGGAATTTTTTGGAAAAGTGCTTTTGATGAGATGTTTAACTTGACTTGACTTCACTTGACTATATTAGTAAAATTACCAAACGGGCCCTAAAGGTATTGGGGCTTATTAGTTCAATAAACAAATCAAACTGTTTAGAATACAAATACGAGGCCCACAAGATTAAATAAGAATAAAATTGGTTGAAGAGGTTTGATCCCATAACCAATTGCATAACCAAATGCATCACCATATGAAGTTTGAACTATAATGATGTCAATTGGGCCCTCCTATGGTGTACCCGGCCCAACCTGGCCCTCAAGAAACTTGCAAAATGAGGGCCTTTTTTTTTTTACTTCAAAAGCACGAGAGTGGGGATTAGACGATTTTTTTTTTACAACCATGCCAATTTGAGGGCAAGCTTGTACAATAGTAGGCCAAACCCAGCCCTCTTTTCTTATTTATATATGTGGATTTATTTCACACAAACATGTACGTGGGCTTCTCTAAGCGTGTTTCTTATTTCGATACTAATTGATCCTTATATTATTTTTTATATGATTTTTCAGTGACATGCATCTGATTCTCCATAAAAATAATTCATGTCTAATTCTTATGTGATTTTTTTTTTCCAATACCATTTATATATATATATATTAAGGTGGGGCTCCTACCTAATCTCTTCGTAAGGTGAGAGATGTTCTTATAGAAATATCTCCATATATATATATATACATATATATAGAGGATTTTACTGGAAAAATCCCGAAATATAACCATATATCCCAAAGGTCTTGCAAATTGTGTAGCACTAATGAGGTCCTTTCGCCAATTTTTTATTTTTTTATACTTTTTTTTGAGAGACAATAGCATCACCATGGGCGTCGCTCGTTACCCACCTTCTTCCCTTTTTCTTTTCCTTTCTTTCTCTTCTTCCACCTCCCTTTTCTCTTCCTCCCACTTGCACTCACCTTGCACTTGAAAATGAGGGAAAGTAACGTGCCCTTGGATATATTTCCTACATATCTGGATTACAACTTGCGCAGCAATGGAAGATACGGAGGAGATGGAACATGTGGTCAATGAGATGAGACGGGACAGTGGCATCAATGCCAACTGGACCACATATAGTACACTTGCAAGCATTTAAATCAAACTTGGCCACTTTGAGAAGGCTAAAAATTGCTTGAAGCATGTCAAGCTTAGAATCACAGGGCGGGATCGAGAACCTTTCAATTACCTGATCAGTCTTTATAGTAGCATAGGTAAGAAGGAAGATGTTTTTGGATAGGAATTGCTACAAATCAAGCTTCCCTAGCATCCAAAACATAGGATATAAATCAATATTATCTTCTTTGGTCAGGCTAGAGATATCATGGAGCGGAAGAAATATACAGAGAATGGAAAAGAAAAGAGGAAGAAGAGTGTTAGGTGGGGAGGAAAGAAAGAGGAGGAGGAAGAAGAGAAAGAAAGGAAAAGAAAAGAAGGGAAGAAGAAGGTGGGGAAGGCAGAGTGGTGCAGTGAGGAGAGAAAGAGAGGAGAAGAAGAAAGAAAGAAAGAGAGAAGGAGGTGCTGGTGCGACGCGGTGTAGCAGATGGGTGTGCAGGGAGATGCAGGGAAAGGTGGGTGTGATGAGCGACGCTAGCGTCGCTTATGGTGATGCTTCGTCGCTCAGAAAAAGATATTAAAAAATATAAAAATTGGCGGGAGGACCTCATTATGTTGCACACTTTGCGAGGACCTTCGAGATTTATGCGCTATATTT
>QPKB01000006.1:6333351-6392512 GCA_003546025.1 Camphora micrantha | reverse complement strand
AAATGGAGCATGCGTTGAGAAATGGCATGGATACGAGAAAACAGGCATCTAACCGACAGCTTTAGAGGATTATATATGGGAAGGACTCACCTTTGAACGTGTACACAAACGAAGCAGCAGAGATCCAAGAGGAGTCGTCCCGGACGCGGGCGGTGATGAGTTCGCACACAGAGACGGAAACCGGAATATTAGGGTTTTCCAGCCAGCGTAAATTCCAATATCATAAACAAAACCAATTAAAGATTCATCGATCTTCTATAAACCAGAGGCACTTATAAGGTCACCAGGATTAACGCAAGGCGCATCCGAACCAAATATCAACGACCAAGGGTAATCGAACGCTGGCCCGCTACTCGGCAATCAGATCCCAGAACGGCTCTTAACACGAAAAGGTTCAAACTCTAAGAATGCGCATGGTCATACACATCGTACCAAACACCAACACAACCCCACGGCAATAAAATGGCTGAACTTACGCATCACTTCAATGCGTTCGAACATCCGACACTCATCACGCAAGAGTCTTTCGACACATCTCGATGATGTTCGAACCTCGTACCCCTGGAAATGGCATCCAATTAAGCATCATTCATTGGTTCGATACCATAAGAATCGAGGGTTCGAAACCTTGTATCCCACTAGAAAATGGCTCATGGATTGCGAGCGTAGAGGCTTCGAACCCTCGAAATGATGGTTCGAACCTCGTACCCCCCCTGGAAAATGGCTCGAATTACGCATCATTACTTGGTTCGAACCATAAAATCGAGGGTTCGAACCTTGTATTCCACTGGAAAAATCGGCTCATGGATTGCGAGCATAGAGGTATTCGAACCCTCGGAATGATGGTTCGAACCCTCGTAACCCCTGGAAAATGGCTCCAATTAAGCATCAATTCAATGGTTCGAACCATGAATTCGAGGGTTCGAACCTTGTATCCACTGGAAAATGGCTCATGGATTGCGAGCATAGAGGGTTCGAACCCTCGGAATGATGGTTCGAACTTCATACCCCCCTGGAAAATGGCTTCCAATTAAGCATCATTCATGGTTCGAACCATGAATTCGAGGTTCGAACCTTGTACCCACTGGAAAATGCTCATGGATTGCGAGCATAGAGGGTTCGAACCCTCGGAATGATGGTTCGAACTCGTACCCCTGGGTGGAAAAGATGGCTCGAATTAAGCATCATTCAATGGTTCGAACCATGAATTCGAGGGTTCGAACCTTGTATCCCACTGTGGAAAATGGCTCATGGATTGCGAGCATAGAGGGTTCGAACCCTCGGAATGATGTTTTGAACTCGTACCTGAAAAATGGCTCGAATTGAGCATCATTCAATGGTCGAACCATGATCGAGGGTTGACCTTGTATCCCAACTGGAAAATGGCTCATTGGATTGCCAGCATAGAGGGTTCGAAGCCCGGAATGATGGTCGAACCTCGTACCTGGAAAATGGCTCCAATCAAAGCATCATTCAATGGTTCGCCCATACTAACCGAGGGTTCGAACCTTGGAAACCCACTCGAAGATGGCTCATGACCTGGCAAGCAGCAAGGGTTTACGAAACCTAGAAGATATGTTCGAACTTGGACAACTGCGGAAAATGCTCTATTTAAGCATCAATTCAATGGTTCGATCCAACCTAACACTCGGGGGTTGAGCTTGTATCCCCTCCAAAATGGCTCATGACTGCAAGCATCAGGGGTTGAACCCTGCACCAACGTCTTGGAAGACGTCTTAACAGTATGGCATAATTCGATGGTTCGGGAACTTCCCGAACCTCTGGGAGATGGCACCAAAGCAGTACAACACCCGAGGTTCGAACCCTAATGCGAGGCTGTTGAACCTTTCACCAAAACTGACAAATGGCCAGGTTTATTTTGTACTTTTATAGGGTAAACCTTGTGCCAAACCGTATGACTTGGGACACTGCGGCATACAGATTGGTGTTCATAGGTGAAATGTATGATGTAGATTTTCAATGACGTCGTTACATCCTAACTTAAGACAATATATTAAATTTTGCGGTGTGCAGGAAAAGTAGATAAAACAACATGTAAGGTGTGAATCGCAGTGGATTTTAAGGGTTGCGATTTACTAATTGACCACAAAAGAGACGTCATTGATATTGATAACCGTCTCTGATAGTTTTATACAATTTATGTTATTTCACCAACATGTGGTGGCATCGAAAAGAAAAATGGCGGTCTTGTGGGTATGCATAAATTTTACGTAAGTAGCTTAATGCAGTGTGGCGAACGAAATCAGGAGCGCGACGGCATTCCAATAGGAAAAACAAAGAACTTGGCAATTGATTGACATCTTTATACAGGAGGGTGCTGTGCAGAAGAGATACATCACAATGATGATACATAAAATGGTTTAGTTACATAACAAGCAGCGTGGAATCTCAGATTAGTGTCATGCATACAAATGTTTTTGCAGCCACAAACATCTTGGAGCAGGATTCAGAAGGCCGAATTATCCAAGAATGATCATACATGCAACAGGTTGCAAAGCAACGTCCATAAGGGACAAGGATATCCAGTTTCCATTGATGACTTGTTTGACCTCTTCCCCATGTGACTATGCCAGCCACATACCTGAAATTTTTCCTCTCTTCATGTTAATCAACCTGCCCTTGCTTCATTGATTTCCATGTATTCTCCATTTGACATCTCGCTATCCTTGGGGTCCCTCCTCTATGAGTCTATCCACGAAGTCATCCGTTTCTACTTACAGTTATAGACCGCATTTCAGGATCGCTTCTTTCATACATGCTGACTTATGGATACTGACCATTCCAACAGCTTTTAGTTGCTACCTATGCACAGTAAAATTCCAATACTGTTTCAGCCCCAAAAAAATTCCATTTCTAAATCAACATTAGAAATTTCAATACAACCATTGCTAAAAAATTCCATTACTAAAAAATTCCAATACATGTTTCAGACCCAAAATTCCAATACAACCATATCATTAGAAATTTCCATTAGTAAATAAACATATCTCATAGTGTAAAGACTTTACAACAAACAAACAAACCTGACGTGATTCCCCTCGTCGCCAGTTGTTTCGATAGTTGCAAACGATAATAGTCGTCATTGGAAAGCATGTATTTGCCATCGATATAGGAAAATGCGAGAACCTAAGTTCCAAATAACCAAATGGAAATCTAAATTAGTAAACCCTGCAATCAATCGCCCTACAGTTATCATACAACCATATCACATACAATTTCCATTACTAAATCAACATATCCCATAGTGTCAAAACTTTTTAAAACGAACAAACAAACCTGCTCTGACTCCACCGTCTCCTGTTCTTTTCAGACCCATTATTCTTAGACAAGGCTTTAAAACCGATGCAAGAACTGCCGAAAAACCCAAAAACCAGTCACCCATCCCATCTCCAAATCCTCCAACGTAACCAGTAATTCAATCCCATCCACCCCAATGCCCCAAAATAATTCCAAACCCAGCATTTCAAAATTCCAAAAACCTCATCGCATCATATATTCAAACCCAATACCCAGAACGACTTAGATTTGTTAACGGTCTTATTTAAAAAATCACCGATGCCATGGAAATTTCGCCATTTTACCGATGCGAAGTTGTCCAGTCAAAAATGGTCGGAATCAAGAATCCTAGAAAATGTTACACGAGGGTTCGAACAGGCGACACGTCTTGAACCTTCTGCCTCCAACGCGCGTACTGGTCAATGTAAAGGTCGTAGACAATCTTTGCACGGTAATAGTACATATCGTTCTTCGTGAAATCCATCGGCAGACCCAAAGCAATGTGCCGTGCAAACGCCATGACGAAAATTCCACAATCGAATTAGAATATGAAGGTGATTTATTCCGTCAATTGCATGACATGTAATGTAAATAGAACGCACACGGAGTTGGTGTATTCAGTGAGTTTAACTTGTTCGTCTGCATGGGGCACTCCATGCGGCATTTTGTCCATACCATTGGATCGCTCCACCCGAATTGCATAAAGCGATCGTTGAGCCAATCAATCTGCATGGCATACGTACGATCCGCATCAAATACATGTCGAGACAATACAAAGGATGGAGTACAAGTATGGTTAATAGATGACAACGATAGAACTTACATAGCGTTCAACGAAAAGGTAATCTCCGTTTCGATCCAAGCTGTTATAGTACTCCCATCGCCTTATACTGACCTGACCAACGAGAAGGAAGAAGTGATTCTTATTCCATACTGGGAAGAACATGAACTCCTTCTCTGTCAGGTTGTCAAGCAAAGCTAGCCCAAAGGAGTTTTGAACGTGCTTCTCACTTGAATCAGCATGCACATACCAGTCCTGCATGTTTGTATGTCATCATTATTTCTAACCGCAAAGCGAAGGAGGATACAAAGCACCGGTCGCGTTAAAAATTAAGGTAATGAGGAGTTATAGCACTTATAGATAGAGCACATTCAAAAAAATACGACAATGCAGCTGCCTGCTCCTTTAATACTGAAACCAAGAGTGCATGGTCCTGCGACACAATGGAAAAGAGATGGTTTAGACCAATAAACACACGAAAATGTCCATGTGTTTCGTATGCCTTGAACATGTAAGTTTAAGTAGAAATGTACAAGAATCACTAACCCAATTATCCATCCATGCACCCTTTAGCAAATCCTGCATGATATCGGCAGTTACAGGCGTACAAAACTCCCGTAACTTTGCATTCCTGAAAGGATGTAGCGACGCTGTAACTTAGGTAAAAAACATAGGTTACAAATAATACATTTAAGGCAGAAGGGATTTTTTTAGAATACCCATCCGTATTAGCATATTCATTCCGGAAGACGGTGAGGACATCGAGCTCCTCCAACGTGAGCTTATACTTCGGATTTCTCATCCATGCTCCAGTGTTTGTAGTCAGCCAATCCATAGAGGGGGCTTCGGATCTCTATAGCGTGCCTTGACATTTAGGATCATAGAGGAGATCTCTTTAAATGGGGGACGCACCTATCCCAAATTTTGGGATTGCACCGGAGTTGGTGTGCTGTCCATTTCGGGCCCTCGCCATGGAATGGAAGTGAAAGGACTCATAGAAGGCGATTTAGCAGTACTGCCAGTGGGTCGAACCACTTTAATAGGGGATTTTGGACTCTGGTGCCTATGGGCTAATCTGGAAGATCTTCGGGGTGACAACGATATGGGAATTGAAGCCGCCTCGCAAATGACCTCGTCCTTTGGACTTATGGGTTTGGATGGATCGGGTGATTGGGCTAATTTATCCTTCAAGCGTTTGGATCTTTTGGGTGGCTTTGCAACAACCGGACTGATGGTACCAGTTGGCGTGTTGGATGACTGAGTGGTAGTGATGGAGCTTTTCCGTTTCTTGGGACAGACAACTGCAGGGGAATTTGCCGAGTCTCCTCTGTCGCTCTATTGAAATATTTGATGGAAGATTAGTACATAACAGGCAGGGGAATATACGGAATGCATGAGGACTTAAGTTATACCTTTACGGATTCATCATTGAATCCCACATTGTATCCGGCATCTACATTAGCTGGAGTAGGATCAGACAAGCATGCTTCTTTTAACACCAGAACATCTGCTCTCATGGCTTCAATGAATTTTTCGAATTCTGCAGGGGTTTTTTGTTCTAATTTAGCCGCATCGCCACATGTTGCCAGGATTTTCTCGCTATATTTCAGGATCTATATTGGGCGATATGAAGATAGCATGGGAGTTAGAATTAACCCTTTAAATCAGTGATTTAAACTTGTATGAGAAGTTAGCAAAGCAAGATAGATGACTGTACTTGAGATTGTATGGAGCACAGATTGTGGCCAGATCCGGAGGTTGGACGACCGATACGAAGATATGAAGATACGAAGTCAAGTGATGCCTCTATACCACTGGAAGTACGCATCCGTGTGCGGGCCAGCATTGCCCTCCTCTCCGTAAGTTATTGCATCCATCTTGGTATTCCATACACCAGTATAAATGGATCGTATTTTTTCCCGTTTATTGTCACCTATTGGGATTATTTCATTCCGCGGAAATGGCCTTTGGAAGATGGGTGGCACAACTTGATGTAGACCAAATTGTTTCATTACTCTCTGAGGACAGTGTCGCTCCACAATCAAGAAAGAAATCAAGGCCGTGTTGGACCGGAAGAGTGGAACATCTGCATCGTCGATATAGTCATGAATGTTTTCATAATCTCGATATGGGATCCAATTGAACTGCAAGAATATAAATTCATCATTAAACCCATAATTGTATCAAGCGTCAAAGAATTAGAAGTGACAGAATAAAAAACGGTTGGATAAAGTATTAGCCTGATGAGCACCAAATATGGAATCAAGGATTCCGAACACATAACCAATAACCGCCAATGTCCACATATAATACTTACTGCATCCACTTCCATAATGTCGAGATGTCGTCTGGCTTCCTCAACTCTCGTCTGGAAGTGATGGGAACGCAATCGGTTGTACCAGGTCAAGACAAGAGGAAACTCAACATCTGTGTCCCAATCACCTCTCCGACGGATTGGCTTGCCAATTGTCATACGTGAGTATGCCCAGACCTGACAAGTCGCAGACAAACGGATGGTTCCAATTATAGAATAAATAACCACATAAATCATCGTAATTCACAAATATATACAATACAAGTTAATCACCTGGAGTAATTTTAGAGGATCCGTTATTGTCTTCACAATTTTTCCTTTCTTTTGCAATAAGGAAACCTTGGCAAGGCCCCTGTATAGATTTGCCAGACATGCAGATCCCCAAGAGCGTCTGTCAAAATGTCTAAATAATTCGAGGATGTGGGCTGGAGCCTTTGTACCAAAAGAGGTCCAAAAGATCTGACCGGCAACGAGACAAAATAGAAATGCACGTGTCCGCCGAACGTCCTGATCTCGCGGACGGCTCTTGGGCTCCAACCCGAAATTATCTTTCAACCAAGTGAACTTAATCTGCACCCCGTAGCAGTCATAGTTCACGTCCGGTACCACACCAAGCAGTTCTCCGCATAGTTTGACCATGGTTGAGGTTGCAGAGAATGTGCGGCCATTGACAGGGAGACCATCAATAGGGAGGCCATATATGTAAGCTACGTCCTCCAAAGTAACGGTGGCCTCCCCACTGTTTAGGTGGAAGGTGTTTGTCTCTGGCCTCCACCGCTCAACCAAGCCTGTTATTAGGCCATGATCGATTTCGATTTTTCTGATCTTCGCTAGATGCTCTAACCCGGACTGACGTATTAGTGCCCACATGCGGTCGTTGATTTCCCAACTTTCATGATTTGGCGTGGGAATGCATCTTAATGAGCCTGCTTCCTGCAATTAATAAATGACGAGGATAGGATAAGCTTGAAGTAATCCCATAGTTGTAAATACAAGACAGTGGAAAAAGTGTATTTAAATATATGCTCACCTTGCCCTGCCAGACTCGTTCGGAAATATTGTCATCTTGATCGTACAAGATGGATTTATCCACAGGACCGGGATATATACTGTCCATGCTATATACATTAAGAAGTTTAAAGTCAGTACATCGTACATACCACAAATCATAGTAGTTTAAAATCAGATTTATACTAGACACGTATGAGAATTGTAAGGAAGAAATCAAAATAGAGTCATTTGTGGAGTAATTTGTGGATTCAATTATTTGGAGGCAATTGTAACGAATACGTTACAAGAAATTATAGTTCCTCTTAAATTTCTCCCTTCCCAATCTTACAATTAGTGATGAACCGTATATTGAGTGGCATAGACATTGATAAATAGATAATGATCTCACTCATATTCCATATTCGTCAAAGTTTCGCAATCACGATATCGTTGTGGTTATTTACAGAAAGGGAAGGATTGTATTTTGTACCCGACAACAAATTGGCAATAAGTTTATGATGAAATGCATAGACGATGTGGAAGGACTGGGACAAGTGAAGAGATGTGAGTGAAGGGAAAAAATGGAGGTTAGACTGAAGCGGGATTTGCTAGTGGAATTCAGACAAATAGTTGGAACACAACTCGGCTTATGGCGGTGACCAGTCGTCCAATTGGAATAAAGGTAAACCTGACCATGATGATCCCGGTGGAAGAGAATAAGATAAGGGCAAGAACTGGAATAGTTCGGCAGCTATTGATGGGGGTTGGAAATCTGCCTGGAACAAAGGAATGACTAGACATACTAAAATACGTGGGGAGAGAAATCATGAAGACAGCTGGAACAAACCTATAAATTATGATGGAGGTTGGAGAGATGGCTGGAGAGGAGATGGTGGTGCTGGGGGAAGGGGTGGTGGTATCAGAAATCATGATGCCAGTTGGAGCCAAACTAAAGCTATTGAAGGAGATCAGGGTGTAGGCTAGAGAGGAGGCAGTTGGCTTTTCGGGGGGGGGGGGGGGGGGGCGCAAGTGGTAGAGGTTGTGACGGAGGACGAAACAGGCTGTGTATCATCAATTGAACAGAGCAAGGTATCAAATACGACATTGTGACTGAGATGGGGAGTCACCTGATTCAGATAGTGATCAGGCAGGCGGTTGGAATCAGGGAGCTGCCACGGGTGGTGAAGCTAATTTGAAAATAGGTAGGAAAAGATACTAGTGGAAAATAAAGATCTTCGCAACTGCGAAGGTGATCGCAGTGGGGAAAATTGATGATTAATGATGAACAGTGATGGTCCTTGCCTCGCAATTTGTGATTTCTGTGCCTCCCAATGTACGTGCTGCACACGAAAATTGGAATTGTTGAAGCAATTGAAAAGATAGATTATAGACTTCTCCAAGTTGTACCTTTGTTGATAGATGAGGAATCCGTGTATTTTATACTCATGTCGTCTCACTGATGATTTCCACCTTGTCAAATCAGAGGGGCATTGTAAAGTTAAAAGATGAGAATCTCAAATGGGGGCCCGGATCTCATTTGCAGATTGGGATAAACTGGTACTATAGGGACATAATTTTGGGTGTATATTTGTATTTCTGATAAAAAATCGGCAAATACATGTTTAGTTATCTTTTTTTTAATCCGTTGAGATGAGTTTACTTTAATCTATGATTGAAATGGTAACGATATCGCTACCACAATTTATTCTTGTAGAGATAATATTGTTTTTCAACTAGTAAATAATGAATTATATTGTATAGAGAGGCATAAACAGTGATAGAGATGTATCGACACCATTTCAAAATTATTTTTTGAAAGTGTTATACTAACGATATTGCCATGCTGGCTGTTAGAATCTTCACTCATTTCGCATATCCAACAACAAATTCGCAATAGGTATATAATGAGATGCATAAACTGTGATGTAATGTAAGTCAGTAATTGACCCCCGTAGAACAATCATACTTTCATGCATATACAATCCCGGAAACCATACGCAGTTAATTCAAAATCTTTCATGAGCTCTGACAAGTCCATAACAAGACAAGAATGTACGGTTTGAGGTTGTAAAAACCACAGATTATAAGACCATTGGTAAGACATTTTACTTCAAATCCGTGTGTCAACGTCAGACACATTTCACACAAAACTTCTAATGGAGTTGGGTGAAGTAAAGATTGATTTGAATAAAGAATAAAATATAAGTCACTTATTATGGTAGCACCTTTTTAGTCGTTTTCTATGGAATATTTAGGACTCTTGATACTCATTGTGGAGTGGTTCTGTCTTTTATTCGACAAATACGATTAGTTTTTTTGCAAAAATTTTTGGAAAATACAGCTGGAATTCTTTGATTAAGGAAATTTTTCAAGGGACATCCATATGAGAAAGGGAGGCTTTGCCTTAGTTGAATCTATTAGTAAAGTTGCCAAACTAAAGCCACGGAGAGGGGGATAATTAGAAAGCGTAGAAGGACTATGCCAACCCTTGCTGGGAATGAATGGGCCATATCCTTAAAAGGGCCAAAGGGCCTGGGACCTTACCTGGCACTAGCAGACAGGCTAGGTTTAGCCTTACGAGTGTAAACCTGACATTAACCCCTTCTTTAATCGAGATCGAACCGTCAAGGTAATGCAAAAATAACTATGGTGGTATATAGAAATTACACTTTAATACTCCATGACTTAATAGGGGGATAGACCTGGATATGATTTACTATATAAGAGAACACTATAATTGATGGTGTTGGTGAACCTTATCCTTTAACTCCAATAAATAATGCACTGATAGAATGCATTTAATTGAACTATTATGAATAAAAAAAATCCAACGAACGAAGGTAAAAAAATAATAGTCGAGTGATTTCCTCGATAACATGTCAGTCAGATCTTGTATGACATTCTTTGTCAAGTTATGGACCGTCGTTTTATCAAGTTCCTCAATCTAAGACTAAGAATTACCCAACTATTAAGAGTTGGCGTAAGAATAATGCTCAGATAAACCCACATATACAACAACTATATGTACATGGGTCACATCCAATAAAATAAAATAAAATAAAATAGTTAAACATGGCTACTAAACATTACTCAAGTATTAGAAGCTCACATATCCATCATGGTCGAAACAACTCACGTAAAAAGCAAATCTATGTGGATGGCCAACTTGACACAAATGTTAAAAAAAAAAAAAAAAAAAAAAAAAAAAAACAATAGCCATGCATGTCTTATTTATGTGGCAATTTCATAAGAAAGAATCACATAAGAACTGACGTAGGAATCATCTGACGATCACACTCAAAGAAACCCATATATATGACTAGACAAAACCACAAATATATTTGAAAGGCAGGAATGCATAAATTATAAATGAAAACAAGACAGAACTACCTCTTCAGGACAAATTCTTCAGGATAAATTTTAATGTTTCCGTAGAAACACGACCCTCCAAATCTGAGGATTCGAACCTTCGTTCCCCTGTGCTTTTATAGATACCACCAAACTAATATATAATAGAGCATCTGCAACATGTTCTCCAATCTGCCGAAATGTAATAAAAAAGGAATACTGGATTTCTGTTAATCGATAATAAATAACAAGTTCAAAGCTGGTAACGATGACGACCTGTCTTATATATACATATTGGTTGCCAAGTGGCAATGCCCAGTTGGCTCAAACCTTCATGTTGTTCATCCATAAAAGGAGAACAAGCATGACATAATAGACTGTAATAGGCAAGGGAACTATTGTAAAACTTAATACTAATTAGGGAACAATACTTTTTTACTAGTAATGAAAAATACGTTATAGCAGGCAACCAATAGATCCAACCCATGGTATCATCTGTTTAGTGACCTGAGCATGGAACGTTGAAATGAACAGCGTCTGTTATATGGAATTATGCAAAACCATTTAATTTGATGGAGAGACCCCACTTATTAAGCGAAAAGGCCTAAAATAGGCTTCTGCCTTGTTTTAGAACTGGCCAAATTTGACTACGGTGAGTAGAACCTTGGTAGATTGAAAATGCGTGGAACACAGTATTAAAATATAACAGCAGACTATACTCAGTCAAGGTCACTTTTGCCTCGTTATACAACAATGACGGAGAAATGTTTTGAACAATTTAGAAATTTGCAGGTTTATCAAAAATATTGAATTAACGGCCGCATATAGAAGATCTAGATTCATGATGGTTATGGAAAATCACGTCTGATAACAATATGCAGTGAACTGCAAACCACCATAACACCCAAACCCAAAACAACAACCAACAATTGCTCTCCCAAATTATTATTAAAAAATAAGAAACGACACGAGGAAAGACCACAACACTTGCAAAAGAAGCAATATATGTTTGCATTGTTTATTTCTCTTTTCTAGGAAACCGCCAATAAATAATAATGTGTGGCAAATATTCAAATGTCATTAAAATCAATTTTACATCTAACTCTAATTCTTCTCTTATCTATACTCAAGAATCTTTCATCTACCAGAACCCGAATTCTTCGTTGCTCTGTCTTATCCCTAGTAGTTTAAATGAGTAAACTTTACTGACATGGACCTTGGGCAGGATTGAGTAATGCTGATGGATTATGTGTAATGGGTAGTGGGAAGATTTATTGACAACTACTTGGGAAGATTTATTGACAACTACTTGGGTTTTTAGCCATTACATCAAGTGATAACAAAAACCCCAAATCTGTAGACACCACACAGTTTCCAGATATTAGTCATCTTCCATTGAATACTTGTGACAGTGGAAACAAACACATAATAATGCCACAAGACAAACTGTAGAAATCCAGCAATGCCTGTAAAATCTAACAAAAACTAGAAGCATTGCACATCCAAAGACAAAGGGGAAAACAAAAGAAAAAATTACCAAACTGAAAGAGCCTTTCTACTTCTCCAGTACTCGATCCAGGCTTGTCTTTGGACACTTTAGAAATATCAACCTTTGCATCTGCCACATAAAAACAAACGAAAAAATCCAACCTCCATGTGAAACGCAGAGAAAGAGGGGGAAGAAGATTCCAGACAGTTGACCAGGTTATTTACGACCACATACCGACGTTGGAGCAGTCGTCGCGAGTTCCACCAGAATATCTGGCTGGAGTCGCTTAGAGATCAGGGAGATGAGAGAATGAGAAGGATCCGGGCCGTCAGGGAAAGGGACGAGATAACAGCGATCAGAGAGGTAGAGTGAACGAGAGGGCTGGGGCAGGGAGAGGGAAGGCGACAGCGACGTGCACGAGAAAGAGGAGGAAGAGAGAAAGAGGAGGAAGAGAGAAAGGGCGGGAGAGGAAAACAGTTGCAGGGACGGTTTTGGGGTTTGGATTGAAGACGATGTCGTCCGAATAAAGTAGGGGTAAAACCGTAAAATATTCTTGTACGAACACCAAAATAGGTATTATACTGTATTTGTAATTCAATCAGCATTATACACCTTTAAGAGCACTTTTCCGGTAAAAATCCCATTTGAAAAAAATAAACAAATATAGTTTTTATTTATTAAATTAAATGATGGTCATGGACTACAAAATATATGAAGGATCCGATTTATGAAAATTTAGTTTTATCAAACTATTATAAACCTTTCATACTTTAGTTTTGAGTACCAAACTCTCATATAGTTTGGTCTCTCTATCTATAACACTTTTTTTTTTCTTTCTTTCTATTATATATATTGTTGGTTTACTTCTTTTAGTTTCTTTTTCATTCTAAAACTTGACATGATCTTTCTATCCATGCATTAGGTATTTGGCCATCTTTTTTAATTATTTTAGGTAGTTTAGCAAGCCTCTATTTTATAACTTATTTTATTATTGTAAGATCAGAATTTTATATATTTTTTAATTTTTTTAATTTCTTGAAATTTGGATTCGGTTTTTTTTATTTATTATATGACGTTTTTTAGAATTTGTAAGAGTTTATAAATTCCTAAATAGGGATTTCGGTTTTGGGGTTAGGGATTCTTAGATTTCTGATTAGATATTTCAATTTGGGGTTAAAGATTTTTAGAAATGAAAATATTTTGATTTTGGAGTTCGGAATTCCTAGATTTCTTGTTAGGGTTTTAAATTTGGGGTAGTGATTTCTGAAATTGAGAATATGACGATTTCAATTCTGATTAAGAATTTTAAATTGGGGTTAGGGAATTTTGAAATTTGGAATATTTTGGTTTGTGGCTAGGGATTTCAAAAATTGAGAATATTTTGGGGTTAGGGACTTCAAATCTGGGATTAGTGTTGTTTGAGATTACGAATATGGTTTTTCAATTGGCAATGTTGGGTTTATTTTAAGGATGATATAACTTAGCACATTTTTATCTCTTTTCTCTCTAAAATTTAATGGGAAGAAGAAAATACATGAATTTTTCTTGTATTTATTGATTGTTAATTTTGATTTAAGATTTTATTTTTAAAATGATAAAATTGATCACATTTTAAAATACTTTTTTTTTATCTAAAATTAAATAGAAACTCTTTTTTGTGATTGATACATATGGTGATACCATCCTCCCTATTGGTAACAATATTTAAGCATATAGAGCTTTTTAAAGAAATAATATTGTATTTTAGATCTTGGATAGTCTACACATATGAAATCAAACTAAATTTTTATTTTTATTTTAAAAACTAAATGATGTTTTTTTGGTTTGGACTCTACTAACTGTGCTAAGCACGGGCATATTGATTGATCTAGATAAGGGTGCTCATGGACCGAATTGGCCCAAGCCCAATTAGGGACCAACCTGCTTTGGGCCAGGCTTTAGTATTAGGTTTGAGAAACGAGCCAAACTTGAAATTAAAATCGTTATAGATTTATGATATGGGTCGGGCTTGGATTTAGTGGCAAAGAGTACAAAGCCCAACCCAACCTAAATAATATATCCAATTTAATAAAAAAAAAATCTTTATCAATGGGATGGAGACTCAAACAACGAACTTTCTAGCGCGCATACATGTTCTAACCAGATTAGCTACTGCTTGGAGCTCATAATGGAAGCCCTTTTGTTTTATCTAAAACATTATACACCCGGGCCCTTACCCTTTTCAGGCGAGATGAGCCTAACATTGTGCCTCTGAATTAAAACATCTACTATCATTGATTCCTTCTGCTCAATTAGTATAATAATTCTTTAGCATAAAAATTTAGAACATTGCAAATTATAGATGATACCATTTTATTATTTATTGTTTAGGTACATTTTAAGTATTCTGTTTATGTTTTATTAGATTACTTAGCTTGCATCTATGAATAACTAAAGTTTTCCTCTACTTCTTAATTGAATGGGTGTTTAATTTATAATTCAAGGTCTTCATTATTTTAATATATAATTTTTTAAACAATAGTGCAGAAAATGCGACTCTGCTGCGCACAGACTACAATGCTAGTACATAATTAAAGAAGAACTTATAAAACCCCTTTGAGTTTCTCTGATAAAAATATAGCTTTGTGGATATGGCTGTCAAGGATGTAGGTCTCCCAAATGGCTGAACCACTTATAACTTAATGATAAGGCACCTCTATCTCATAGTGTTGAGTATGTATCAGTCTCTAGTCCTCATGTTGGAAGTACCTCTGTTAGATTAGTGATTTAATCCAATTAAAGGAAAAAAAATAAAAAACCCTGGGTTTGACCTGAATGTGCCCGATCTCAAGGCAGATATTTTAGTATTCATGTTATCTAAGAATCCTAGTAGGCCGGGCTAGCATGGATGTTTAGGACCTCGATCCCTTATCAGGCCTAACTTGTATCCTAGTTTCCATGCCTGCTAAATTCTTAAGTACGCATTTACAGTTGTAACTGTAGTAACTACATATCACAGAAATTATATACAACATACCTTTCTTAGATTTTATTTTGAAAGTATCAACGGAAGTCTTCAACTAAAAATGGCCCTTTTGAAATACTCATATCTTAATTAATTAGGCTTAATTAGAACAAGGACTTTAACGGGTAGGTTGAATCCTCTAATATTTCCTCAGGTGGACTCAAGCTTTGCTACAAAGTCCATTTGGTAATTGAAATTAGGGTCTCTTTCTTCGCTGGAATCTATGACAGTAATTTCAACTGTCAGTGAATTTCGAAAATTTCTACTATAAATTCTAAGTCCATTTAGAAGAATTGGTGAATTCCGGATTTTCAAGATTTTCAAATGCTTACAAAAGCCATTTCCAATATAACAGCCCATCCTCCATCATCTATGAATTCTAGAATTTTAGAATTACGGTGTCAGAGGAAATCCAACAGATTCAACTTCTAAAGGTGTACACGTGTACCATTCGTGCTAAAGTGGACACTACATTGTGATTCTTATATTCTGCATTGTAACTTTAAAAAGGTGTACTCCATGGTACCATAACATCTACCCACCTTGGAGTTCGTGGAGTGGTATAAGTTCTGGGTTAGCTCCACCATGTCGTTTATTCAGAACCGCCTAGATTTGTTGGATTTGCATTTGTGTGGATTTAGTGTGTGCCCCTAAGCGGATTAGTCCTATTAGGTCAAAGCCTTTTGGGACACCCACGGTGTAAAAAAAAAAAACACTAGATATGTCAGTTTGTATTGTGATTTTTTTTTTTTTTTTTGCTAATGGGGGATTTCCAACCTTTTGGGCTGGACTAATCTCTCTAGGGCCAGAGAGAAGCTGGGTAAAACCCTGGTGGCCTCCAGGTAGTAGCACTAGTAGACTCAAACTTCGGTTCTTGAAGAGGAGGGAACCAGAGATCTATACCAGGACCTCTAGTTCTGAAAGAGAGAAAAACTGTGGTGATCACCACTTAACCAACCCCTTGGGGTTAAGAGATACTTTGATTCATTTATGACTCTAGCGTTGTTTTCGTAATTCCGTTAGCAAAAGAGAGAGATAGAGCGCGCGCACAAAAAAGAATCTTATCTTATATTTTGCAAATAGAAGAGAACAAGAGCACCGATCCCACTGTAGTCTCTTCTCTATCTTTAGTTGGTTTGCTTATTTTGTTTGAGGCAATTATCGCTTCTTGTCTTCTTTTCTTCTTCTAAAGACGAAAAACGCCTTTAATCTCTCTTTCTTTTTTTTTCTCTCTGTCTTCTCATTTCTCTCCTTTTTCCGCAATGCACGAATCAATGGATGACATGATTTTCAAGGAGGCTGTATGGGGGCATTTCAAAATACAAAGATTACAACGGTTTTGGTAAGAGTACCAACTGGGTCTCGGCTTCATCTCATCTTGGCAATAGTGCCAGTGCAGACTCTCGCAGTACCGAGATCATCCTAGCCTCGGTAAAGGTTCCAGCTCGGTATGATCCAGTCTTGGTAATATTGTTCCAGCTCGGTAATAGTACCAGCTCAACCTACCTCATCTCGGTTACAGTCTTGCTTGGCCTCGATGCCATCTTCAGTTCGGTCGACCTAGACAAGCACCGACTATCAGCCAATGACAAGCTGTCACACGTTACGGAACGTGTCAGAAGATCAGGACATGCGCCGGATAAAGATAAGCAGTTATCATTATCTGGTGGTTACATTCCTTCCAAGATGTCAGGATAAGGTCCGATGGGATTCAACCACTGACAAATCAGGGTATGGTCTGATGGAATAATACCCCCACCTACCTCCACTAAGGAAGGGCCCAATGGGACTTCTGCTTATATATATGCATGAGGTAAAACCACCAAAGGTATGCAAACACAATACATTCATAGCTCTCTCTTTTTCTCCACTCATTCACCCTTTGTTAAGTTGTTGAACTAACTTAGGCGTCGGAGTGCCTTCGACTGACGGCAGCCAGGGCCTCTAACCTTCTTCTTTTCCTTTCAGGTTTCAAGAGTTACAATCTTTCCCAAAAGCTTCTCAGCAAATCCTATTTAACTAAGTCCATAATTTTTAGGCACTTACAAGCCTCAGGGGTGTTCGCCAAGTGCCGATAAGCCCCCATTTTCCTAAAGAAGAAACCCTAAAACGAAGGCGAGAATAAGAAAGAAAAAATGAGGAAGAAGAAAACTCACGAAGACTAAAGGTGAGACGGAATCTCGACGGCGACATAAACTTTTCTTCTCTGCTCTCTCCTCTGCAAAACCCTTTTCTCCAAAAAGATGCAAAAGTAAAGGGAAGAGAAGGGCAGCGCCCCTATATATAGATGAAAGGGTGCCCTTTCGAATTTTGAGGGCACATGTGTGAGGTGTTACCTCGAGTACTCCACACGCCTCTTCGAAGATGCTAGAAGGCCCATCAGGCAACGGCATGTGGTACCGTCGTTTGCTTCCCACATTAATCAAGATGCCTCATTTATTACCCCGGACAGACAAAGCGACAACAGCGTACTAATTGATCACATCGGGCAGATAAAGCGGCGAAGAGACATAATGATAGAGATCATATGTCAGTAGCCGACGCCAGCAATGTAAGCTTCAAACACCGAGATCAATCCGACTTCGGTAAAAGTACCAGCTCGGCATGCTTTAACCTCGGTGAAGATTGCTCTAGCTTCGGCAGGAGTACCAGCTAGGCGCAGCGCATCTCGGCAATAGTGCCGCTCCCATCATATTACATAGCTTCCGACCTCATAGAGTTAGAGAACTTTAAGAAGTCAGAAGCTAGGGGGCAATTGTGTGGGGGCATTTCAGAATACAGAGATTACCCTGGTTTCGATAAGAGTACCAACTGGGTTTCGACTTCATCTCATCTCGGCAATAGTGCCAGTGAAGATTCTCGCAGTATCGAGATCATCCTAGCCTCGGTAAAGGTACCAGCTCGGTGTGATTCGGTCTCGGTAATATTGTCCCAGCTCGGCCTACCTTATCTCGGTTACAGTCGTGCTTGGCCTTGGTGCCATCCTCAGCTCGATCGACCGAGACAAGCATCAACTATCAGCCAATGACAAGCTGTCCCACGTTACGGAACGTGTCAGAAGATCAGGACATGCGCCAGATAAAGATAAGCAGTTATCATTTTCTGGTGGTTACGTCTCTTCCAAAATGTCAGGATAAGGTCCGATGGGATTCAACCACTGACAGATCAGGGTGTGGTCCGATGGGACAATACCCCCACCTACCTCCACTAAGGAAGGGCCGGCCCGATGGGACTTTCGCCTATATATATGCATGTGGTAAAACCACCAAATGTATGCAAACACAATACATTCATAGCTCTCCCTTTTTCTCCACTCATTCACCCTTTGTTGAGTTATTGAACTAACTTAAGCGTCGGATTGCCTTCGGCTGACGGCAGCCAGGGCCTCTAACCTTCTTCTTTCCCTTTTAGGTTTTAGGAGTTGCAATCTTTCCCAAAAGCTTCCTAGCAAATCCTATTTAACTAAGTCCATAATTTTTAGGCACTTACAGAGGCATTTTTACTTTCTCTACGTTTTTTCTTTTTCAGGCCTTTGATTTCTGGGTCATGATTCAATTATCTATGCTCAATTTGCGTGTTTGAAATAATTATTCATCTGTTTCCTTTAACACCATCTTTATTTGATACATTTTTATATTCAATCTTCGGTCTTCATTGATCATTTGGTCATGAATTATTAGGTTCGACGTCTTTAGGACGTTGTTTGTGGGTCTTGAGTTGTTCGGGTACTTGTTTTCTAAAAATTTCTGTTTCTTTGCCACATTTTGTTGGATTTTAACTTGTGGGCATAGGAAGTACAGAAATTGTGATTTTTTCTTGTTTCTTTGTCATGGGTTCTATTTTGGATGGGTTTGCATTCTTCCTATTATTAAGCTGGACTTTGGTGTGTTTTATTTTATTATATTTTTTGCGTTTTGGGTTTCCATATTAAGCGGTGGGAATTGGTTTTGCTGGCTTTTTTTTAGTAATACGAGTTCTGCCCATGTAGGTGATTTTTGGTAGGAATTGGATTGAGTTCACACAGGGTTTTGATTTCATTGCATCATTGGGCTTGAATTAGCAGTGTTGGTGAACGCTCTTATCAAAGTGATCGTGCCCCAAGTGTAGGGTCGTCACGATTGTAGTAATAACCGGTGAAACCGGGTCGATCCATAGGGAGCCAATGATCACAATGTACCTGTCCTAATCGAAAACTAGTGCTAGCCTATCAAAAATATATAAAAAAAATCCTACTCTAATTAAAGATTAATTACAAATCTGAATAAAATTAATTACAATCCGAATTTAAAAAAAATCCTAAACTAGAGACCTAGTCTAATAGATCTATGCTAAAAACTGCATTCACCATAAAAATAATCAGAAAACCAATTTGAGAGATTAAAAATTCAGAAATAATCAAATGAAAATTCAAGATTGAAAGAGAGCCTTGCAATCTAAGGGTCAGGGTTCAATTGTTTTCTAAATACTGAAAATATGGGTGATTTCATTAAGGACCCAAAAAACTGAAAAATCAGATTTATTAATATTGAGAAATTTCATAAAGACTCTAGTCTCCTTCTAATATTTTCAGTATTTAGCGGCCTTTAAGCATGCAATATATCATTCAAAAATAAGGCATCAAAAAGACATAAATAAAGAAAATAAATTAATAAATTGAAAATCAAATTTTGAATTAAAATTGCTTACCCATAATCAATCAATAAAAATAAGTCAACTTACACCCTTTCTCCTTAGATTACAAGCAGCAAATCTACCCCTCCATCCTTCTTCTTCTTCCTTCACACATCAATTTTTTTCTTTGGCCTCGTATAATAGGTGAGTGAGAGATGTAGGATATGGAGGGAAAAAAAATGGAAAGAGATTAATGGGGAGAGAATGATGGCCGTGTGATAGAGTGGAGATAGAAAGAGAGAGAGAAAGGAAAAAAAATAAAAAACATCCAAGAGAGAGAGGGACGTTGTGTGTATGAGTAATAGGGAAAAGAGAGAGGGAGTTAGAGATTGAGAGGGAGAGAATAAAGGGAGAAAAATTAGGAGGGGAGAGGAGAGATCCACGTGAGAGAGAGAGAGAGAGAGAGAGAGAGAGAGAGAGAATTATTAGAAAAGATTTAATGGGATAGAAGAAAGAGAGAAAAAATAGGGGAGGAAGAGGGATTCAATCCTTGCCATCCTTTAAAGATTTGAAAATTTTCAAATCTTTTAAAAAAACTTGTTTGATTGAGATGCAACCTGTGGCATTTGGTAACCTTGATAATAGGATCTTGGACTGCTAGTGGGGTCTTTTTGAAACTTGAAACTCTTTAGTGCAACCATCTTCCATCTTTAGGACTCTTCATACCTTGCAAATATCCACACTTGGGCCCACGTCTTGGCTTTGAAAATATCTTTAGAATTCTGGAACTTTATTCAGTTGCAAACTTGGATGGATGTGGGGCCCCTCTAGGGGTGTGCAACACCTTGGATTGGCTTGACTTGGATGTCCCATGTTGGCATGGGTTTTTTTCTTTATTTCATTCTTTATTTCTTTCCTCCTTTTTCTTTGAATTTAAATTTGAATTTTGCAAGGAATCTTCTCATCACTTGGAATGAAATTCTGAACTTTTTTTTTCTTCTCAATTGGTTCCCACCATGGCTGCCCCTACCTTAGGATTTTCACCCAATGTGGGTAGGTCCCATGGTGGGTCTTCTGAAAATTTTTCTCTTCTTGCAGGCCCTGATTTTTGAATTTCTACAAAACAATTAAAACTAATCCAGGAACAATAATTTTTATTAAAATGATTAATGTCATGCATGGGGCCCAAAAATGCAGAATTTGATAATTTCACCAAGACATGCATTTTTATGATATTTTTATTTAAATCCAAAAGAGTATAATTGCATGATTTTGTGCAAATCTATGAATTCAATGCATTTTATTTTAATTAAGTCCACAAATTTATATGAATTAATTAATTAAATATGTGATATTTTGGACTTATCACAAAGATTCTAATTTTTTTTATAATTAAGATTGTAGATTTCCTTGTGACACAAGTTTAATTTTGTTTAGGGAGGGGAATCTATCCTGCACCAGTGGAATCTTTTTGATGTTCTGAACTATTGAATCAAAGATTTGATTATTTGAAAGCATGGATTTGAAGTGCAGTGTGGAAGACACGAATGTTGGAAACGCTGAGAAATCAAATGCTGAGGAAGGAGGATTGGGCACAAAGGCGAAGGGTGTTGGGAGTGTAAGTAGTAAGGTTTTTTCCTTTAGAGTTGATCAGATTGATTTGAAGAGTCTAGACTTTCAAATCCAGAAGCACCTCAGCAGGGCGTGGTCGAGGGATGCTAAGAGGCCCAAGGAAGAATGGGAGATTGATTTGTTTAAACTGCATATAAAGAATGTTACTGCTCATGGGACTTATGGTACAGTGTATCGATGCATTTATGATGGCCAAGATGTAGCAGGTAAACTGGACTATACTTTCTTTTTTCTTTTTAATTATCTTTTCATTATGGATATGGTTTAGCCTATCTTAAAATAGTTGGGACAAAGCTTTGATAATGATAATGATGATTTGGAATTTGGATATTTATTTTCTTATGTGGGGTGTTGAACATGAACCCGTTGCTCAACCTTGTTGAATCCTTGAGGTCACAAGTTCGATACCTGGTTACCAACAAAACCCAGTTGGAGTTGATTTTAAGCATGGTTCTTGTCGCCACCCCGCATCGGATTAAAGATAAGACGACCCGTAATCCGGGATCGCGGCTATGCACATGGGTCACCATAAATTCGCCCGCGCGTGGTCAGGATGGTGATTCCCACAGGTTTCCGCAGTAAGGATGACATGTACCCGAATGATTCAACGAAAGTTCATGGTAATTAACTTTAGCCATATATAAAACGAAACATAAATAAAGAGACAAGTATCAAAGTATACAATTCCAAAAGAGCATCTATATTAATGTTGAAGTTGCAATATATACAAAAGCTAGAAAAGTTTGTTAGTTACAACCCAAACACTAGCTCTACAAAAAACAATACCAGTGTTCCTCAAAAGAAAGACAAAATATCAACAACTCACAAAAACCCAAAAGAATTACTCCAGCTCTCAAAATGTGATATGTAGCTCGATTATAAACAAATGTCTAAATGACATCGTCAGCAGTCCACTCACCTACATATTGTGGCTCCTCAGCCGCCACCTCATACTCCTCCTCAGTGGTAACGAGGTCATTACCTACAACACCAAGCATAGTTAAGTCAAGTTATGATAACCCGACAAGTAGTTCAAAATAAATAACAATGTATGTATTGATAATGAGAATAAATGATGGATAAAGTTGTGGAATTTCAATGTAAGTAAACTAGGCACATAATGCTTGAATGGTAATAACAATTGCATAATTAATCAAATTAAAGTCATTGTAACTCAATATACAGAAACTTAGCAAATTGATAACTCACGTCGGCCAAATTCCCTCAACTACATGACTGCACGGTATAACCGTGGTGAAAGCTTGCAAAATCGAACCAACTAACGCCACTGCACGGTATAACCGTAGAGAGGTAAATCCCAACTTATACAGATGCACGGTATAACTAGTAATGGGGTGGAAACAGAAAACTAATTGTAGTAGCAGTAATCGGTACAGATCTAAAGGCAGTCGAGGCCAGTTGCCAAGGGACTGAAGCTAAGTGGTGCCGACTCCGAGGGTCAACTAAACTGGACTTTTACTAATTAACATACCACATTGGGTAAAGGATCTATTCCACATGTTGACAAATTAGGTAGAATACTCGCATCTCAATTGAGTAGCCCTTACTTAACATATCTCATACTAGCAGGACTTGATACACAGTGCCAACAGACTAAACAATAAGGCTAAGAACATAAAACACTATGAATGATGAACTTGACTAAACTGGTTAAACAGGGTGATTGAAAGGCAAAGGGCATAGTATGCTCACTCGTCGAACCAAGACACCCCAACCAAGGATCCTACCACTAGGGAGAAGTAGGGTAATGTTTGCACGCTAAGTCAATTACTACTGAAATCAAGTAGGCATGGTATATGTGACAAGTGACTCATAAAGTATAATTGACTTAGGGCTGGTATATATGAAAAGTGACTCAAGAAGTATAAGTGAAGTGCATGCTCAAAGCACGCGAATAAATAAAACGTAGAGTACATCCAACATTAGATTATATAACATTTAAGGCAACCATTACAAATAGCCAACTTAAGTCTTGGATTGTGCATGCAAATACAATACTATTCGACCATATGCATTCCTAAGATCCCAAATGTCCTTGGTAACAAGTACCTTGGTGCTTCCAATGGTAACTCGACATTCGAGGTCTTGGACGCATACACTTGGATTGCACTCAGTGTGATTTTGGACAATTCCCGGGTGTTTGTTAGCTCAAACATTCACCCATCAAAGTTTCAAACTTAAACATTCAAGTGGGTCCCAAGTTCTAAGTTGCACACCGCTAGGAGGGGTATGGTAAACTCCACAATCGAGGCCTAGCTCACCAAGTCTAGTCATTCATTGATTTGTTATTTGTAAGGGCTAGAATCTACCTCAACATGGTTAGGAGTGAGTTACAGCTCAATTGGGGGTGAAAGGGATCGATAATAGGCCAAACGAGGCCAAAATAGGAAAAATGGTGGACTGTCAGATGACCTCACCCGAACAGCCGGGTGGCCTAACCTGGATAGCCGGGGAACAATTGTTTCCCGCCAGTCCTCTATAGGTAGGTTGTTTGGGGTTCTCTCCATTGGGAATTTTGGGGAAACCTATCACACATCCAAGGCTATAATTCCTACATATTTTTAAGGCACAATTGAGCTGAAAACATTGGGGAAACTAGCATTGAAATAATTGTGCAAGAATCAACACACTACACTACATGCATGTAAATTTAAATTGAATTCTTGCCTTTGGTTTTCAAGCTTCCAAATCATTTATACTACTCCCAAATAGCCCTCTAAATACACTAATAGCAACTGAAACCCACTCTCCTAGAAAACCCCCAAATACCTACACAAAAAACCCCACGAGTAACAAACTATCAAGGGCTTGGAATCATAACTTACATGTCTGGACTCAGAGGTTGAAGGGGCTTCCAAACAACATATTAAGAACTGGAACCATGGTCTTACCTAAAGGAGCTTGAACTGAGATGATTTATAAGGGAGGGTCGGCCAAGGGGAGGATGCACCAAAATGGGGTCTTCCAAGAGTGCCTGAGGAGTAGACTGCAATGGCGGTGTCGTTTCAAAAGGATGAGTTCTATGTAGTGAAGTATTAGAACATATGCCATTCCGTTATGCATCAAGTATCAGGAAATATTTAGAACCATGGATCATATTAAGTTTGATGGTGCTCCTGTGCCTGCGACCTTGAATTCATCTGTTTGATCCCATCCTATCTGCAATAATGAATTACCCCACCCACCCATTCACCCCACCCCACCCCACCCGAACCCCAAAAAGATCTTTAATGGAGTTTCTACTAGCATGTTACTTGCTCTATTTTTGCATCCTTTATACAAGCAAAAGAAAAGATCTTTATATTGTTTTTTTTTTTCTAGTGTGTTAATAATTACCCATGTTCCTATTATTTTCTTATGATAAGTTTAAAGTCTAAATAATACACTTATCAATGTTCCCTTTACTAAAACTTATTTTTTAAACAAACTTGTCAATTAGTGTTTGATGAATCTGGATGTGGAGACTCTGACACTTGATTGGATTAGACTCTGGATGTGGAGACTCTGGGAATTCACACCATTTTCGATGAGATACTGTTGAGATTTTGTGGAGATACATTCTCCCTCTGAACCCTAGTGGAAGATTTTTGTTCTTTAGGAAAATTTGAGATTCAACCATTTCAAAAAACTATTGAAAGATTAAAAAACAATGACTGAAGGATGATTTAGTTCCAAACAGCAGTAAATAATCTTCAAATCAAGATGGTCTGATCAGGTAGATCATGTAGCAAATTTCAAATCATGTGGATGGGGCAGGTGGGGAGTTCAAAATCTAGTTCTGGAATGCCCTAAATATGTAGGTCTCAAAAAAGAAAAGAGAAAATCTTCATGGGAGATGTCCCAAGTGTCGATGTAGATGAGAAGGTTCCTCTCAGACCTGCATGGGATTTTCAAAGGAAGAAACTTCCTACAAAACCTTTCAATACTTTCAAGAGATCTTAACTCTCCAATGTGGCCTTTACTAAAGACTACCTACAAAGGTGTAGCTCTAATACCATAATATACAAACAATAAAGAAATGACATTAAAAGATTTGGATTGAACTATCTTCCTTCCACTAACATATATTTATATTCATCAGCAAAATCGTTTTCTCCTTAATTGGGGTTAATTTAAAATCAATACAAGCTATCACCTTCCCTATTTACAAACGATAATAATCAATCAATCCATAATTAGATCTTTCTAATTGATATTGCACAACAACTATAGTAAGCTGGTCCTACATGTTATATAAAATGTTGGTCCTCACTATTTCCTGCATTTCCTGCATGGTGTTCCTCCTGTATTTTTTCGTAGTTATATAGGATGGGTGTCAAACCCCAACCCAGGATTAACCCAATAGTGTTTGCTTAGTGTGTGCTTAGTCTTAATCGGGTTTAGTTATCGTGGGTTAGAGTATGATTAGTTTTAGTCATGGTTATAGCTTTGGGGAGTTTCGAGAACGTTTAGTGTTCACTAGGCACACTCGGGAAGGCCTGAGTGTACGTGCAAGCGTGGGAAGATCGTGTTTGGTTTTGTGTTAATCGTGATTTTCATTTCATTTGATTGGTTTTATAATTATGTACAATTTTCGTGTTTAGCCCGTTTGTGTTCGTAGCCCAGAAACTCAAGTTTTGGACCAAAAGGGCAAAATAGCCTTTTCACACTCAAATCTGGACACAATTTTCGAGATTCCAAAACCATGTCAAAAATATACTTTTTGGAAACTAGATATTTCAAGGATCGTTTTATCCTTCTTTGTCGACTTCATTTGAGGCCCATAAGCCATGTTTTTACTCATGCAAGATTAGCACTAAAAGGGACCCACTTGACAAGCACTTAAGCTACTTTCCCTTCTCTCTTTCCCCATTCCACAAATCTCAGCAATTTTTCTTGACCTAGGTTGAAAAACCCTCTTTTCTTCTTCTTCTTCTCTTCTTGAATGCATGAGCTAGGAGCCTCCAAATGGAATTCTAAAACCATCATCTTCTTCCTCTCAAGCCAAGCTTTCCATTGATACCATTGTCTTGAAGTTTCTTGTTAGGAAAGATCTCCATTTCCTTCTTTGCATCTTGTTTGGGCACCTCTAGGTAAGAGCTTCAACCCATCTCTTTAATGGAGTTCTTTCTACTCCTAAAGATCATGTTTTTTTAACTTGTAACACCCATTTCGAAATGGGTTGCTTGGTTGCATTTTTGGGTGAGTTTTTGAATGGATTTCATGGGATTTTTGTAGTTCTTGGCTTGACTCTTGAGTAGGAGTGCTTGGAGAAGAGTCTTGTTTTCATTTGGCTAAGGCCAGTAATCTATTTAAGTTGTTGTGCATGTGTGTTCAAGGACTTGTCATTTGGTATTAATGCTTTGTTTTATTAGATTTTCATGTTGTGATCTTACTTTAGAAAATGCAAGCATGCCAAGTAGCTTTCCAAACTTTCAGATTTCATCACTTTTAATTAAGCCTTGCTTTTGTTGAAGTTTGGATTTGTTTTGATAAGAATGGGTTTGAAGGATTATAAAATGGGTTTCTATGTTAATGACTTGTTTAAGTTTGAAATAAATGCACCATTGTGAGCCTTGATAGCATGTTATATTCATGTATTAAATTTGCTAATCAGGTTGGAAAGAATGTAGAAAAGAAAGGGAAGAATGGATAGACCACTGACTGCAGAAATCAGAACTGGGTTCTGTTTCCGTAGTTCACGCGGTCGACCGGCCAAGGGGCGCGGTCGACCGGGCACACTGGGTTTGGTTCCAGTTGGATGACCTGCTGCACTGCGGGAATTACTGTTTCCGCAGTTCACGCGGTCGACCGGCCAAGGGGCGCGGTCGACCGGCGACACAGGGCCAGGTTCTCTGGAACCTGACCAAAACACTGTGCACCGAATTTATTTTACAACTGCAGGTCGACCGGGCCTTGGCCGATTGACCGGGCTCACAGTGTATGCGGTCAACCGGCCAAGGGCCAGTTTGGGGACACCAATCCTTGTATTTTAATAATAGAGTTCTAATCACATAAGGGTCAATGAATAGCCTAAGCATGTACTTAATGAAATTATCATGTTTTGTACGTTGATTAATACCGCAAGTCATATCGTGTACTCGTTTTGGAGTCAAGTATTTAAGCTCGTTCTAAGATATATTTCAAGTATTAAATGGGGATCACTTTTATAAGTTGTGAGCGTATATATTATGCATTTTGCTAGTCGTGCCTTGTCTTGCCGTGACAAGTGATTTTCCCTTTTATTTTCGATACGTTTGAATTGTGTTTTGCGTGTTTTGTGCATTCATGAACTCAAGAGAACACCACAGAGCTTGGACTGCTCTTTCAGTCTGATCCACTGTCTGGGGGTCCTTAAACATGTGAACTAACTGCAGATTAGTCGTGTATTTATTACACATCGTGCGTGTCCGGTTCCGCGGCCGGAATCCCGTATTTGTGGGAATCGTTTCGTGCTATACTATGTATATTCGTGCTTGTCATGCGTGCTTACTCTTTTCATTATAAATGATAGAGAAAGGATGAGCTCTTTGTGGATTTACGATTCATGATATATATATGTTATACATTCATGCTAGTTTCGTCTCTGATTTAGAAAAGTGCTCCGTATGTATTTGTTTTACGTTCAGTAAAATGCTTCTTTATATTTTCGATTAAACATTCTTATTCATGCTCTAGCTTAATATGATTTCTTGCCAAACTGTCGTGTTTGATGCTTGTATTTTGGTGACCAAGTGCAGGAGGCTATCCCCTTGAGGAGGAGTGCCAGGAGGAGGCTGTTGAGCCTACCTTAGCTCGAGAGTGGCAACCCGACGACGTCATCTAGACGTTGGGACGGGTCATGAGTACCGATGGATCACCTTTTTGGGTTTATATACTTTTGGTATTGTATTGGCCTTTGTTGGCCTCTTATTTTGGGGATTGTAATAACTTAACATACTTTGTTAACTTTGTAACTTGAATTATTATGGGAATGCCTGGTTATGTCTTCATTCTGATATTTTAGTCATGATGACATTATGTTCATATTCTGTCATGAT
Organism: Camphora micrantha; assembly: GCA_003546025.1. Taxonomy (NCBI): domain Eukaryota; kingdom Viridiplantae; phylum Streptophyta; class Magnoliopsida; order Laurales; family Lauraceae; genus Camphora; species Camphora micrantha. The sequence continues at coordinate 6,364,006 of QPKB01000006.1, read as the reverse complement.
TTATTAAGATGTGATTTGCCACGCGCTTCCGCATATTTGATCGTGTGAGTTGGTTGTTCCTTGTGTTTTTCGGAACCCTCACCGCGGGAACCTGTGGGAGGTTTAATCATCTTTCAAATAATCTTACAAATCATCTCATCAGTAGCGGCGGGGCCCGGGCACTCGGTCCGGGGTCGCGACAATGGGTCAAGGCATGTTGTGTCAAAGACTCGAAATCAGTGTTTTTAGAAGATGGTCATTCATATTGATATCTTTGATGCATGACTATACATTGTAGATGTGATGTAGGGCATTTTGTTGCATAAGTACTTTGTAGTTTCTGCCATATATCCTTTAATTTGCTTTTGGGTTCTTTATGATCATGATTTGTGAAGAAAAGGGTACTTTAACCAGCCCTTTTGGATGTGTGTTGATGCAGGAAGAAAAAGTGATAGCCTATGGATCCCGGCAGTTGAAAGATCATGAGAAGAACTATGCGACACATGATCTTGAGTTAGCAGCGGTTGTTTTCGCATTGAAAATGTGGAGACATTATCTCTATGAAGAGAAATTTGAGGTTCATTCAGACCACTGCAGCTTACAGTACTTGTTTTTTCAGAAGGAGTTGAATATGAGGCAGAGAAGATGGATGTAATATATAAAGGATTATGATTTTCCAATCAAGTACCACCCGGAGAAAGCAAATGTAGTTGCTGATGCTTTGAGCAGAAAGTTAATAGGCTTGGCAAATCTTAGTGACACTTGTATTTTTGAGCAATTTGAAGAGTTAGGTATAAATCTTCAGCCACTGAAGAAGGGTGCAGTGTTAGCCAACATGTCAATGTCAGAGCCTTCTTTCATTCAGAAGATCAAGGATAGTCAGTTGCAAGATCCAGAATTGACCAAGATTTCAGAGCATATAGCAGATCACCCTGATTTCCGTACTGTTGATAGAGTTTTGCACTACCGTGACCGGTTGTGTGTGCCAAACATTGAAGAATTGAGGAACGACATCATGACAAAAGCTCACAGCACAAGGTATTCTATGTATCCAGGCAGTACGAAGATGTACTAGAACTTGAAGGGCAGATTTTGGTGGAACAACATGAAGAAAGAGATATCAGCGTTTGTTTCCCGGTGTATGACATGTCAGTTGATTAAGGCAGAGCACTAGAAGCCTCCAGGGTTGTTGCAACCGTTAAAGATTCCGGAATGGAAATGAGAGCACATCACCATGGATTTCATTTCAGGATTACCAAGGACCAGCAAAGGTAATGATGCTATCTGGGTCATAGTGGACCGTCTTACCAAGTCAGCTCACTTCATCCCGATGAAGACAAGAAAGAACATGCACATGCTACCTTTGGCAGAGTTGTTTGTCAGTGAGATTGTCAGCAGATATGGTCAGCCAGTTTCCATCACGTCTGATCGAGACAGCATATTCGACTCGAGATTTTGGAAGACATTACATGAGTCTATGGGTACAAGACTACAGTTCAGTACAGCTTACCATCCTCAGACAGATGGCCAGTCAGAGAGAACGATTCAGACTCTTGAGGATATGCTCCGTGCTTGTGTGTTGGACTTTAAGACCCAATGGGACGAGACTCTACCTTTGTGTGAGTTCGCGTACAACAACAGGTACCACTCGAGCATTGGGATGGCGCCTTTTGAGGCATTGTATGGCAGTAGGTGTAGGACACCTGTTTGTTGGGAAGAAGTTGGTACCTGTAGTTTACATGGGCCAGCCATGGTGAGTGAAACCAATGATAAGGTCATGCAGATTCAAGAACGTTTGAAAGTAGCCCTGAGTAAACAGAAGAGTTATGCAGATTCTCACAGAAGGGACTTACAGTTTAAAGAAGGAGACAAGATTTTCTTGAATGTATCACCGACTAGGGGAACATTGAGATTTGGACAGAAAGGCAAGTTATCACGGATATACATTGGACCATACGACATTGTGAGCAAGACTAGTGACGTGGCTTATAGATTAGCCTTACCACCCGAGCTATCCGGCATACACAATGTTTTTCATGTGTCTATATTGAAGAAGTATGTTGCCGATCCTTCACATGTACTCCGGCATGAACCATTGGAAATCAGAGAAGATGCTACATATGTCGAGAAGCCTATTCAGATCACCGAGACCAAAGAGCAAGAATTGAGGACACGAACTATTTAGTGGGTGAAAGTGATTTGGGAAAATCATGAACCGGAAGAGGCACCATGAGAATTACGAGACCAATTGCAGAAGAAGTATCCACATCTTCTACCTGAGGTGAGTTTTGTATTTTATTTGGTGGACCAAATATCCCAAGGGGTGGAGGATGTAAGACTCCGACCCAAGTGACCTCGATTAGTGTTGATTAAGTCGTGTGTTAGCTCTAAGTATGTTTAGTGTGTTTTGGTTTAATTTGGGTTTGTAATAACTTTGTTATAGCTTTGGGAAATTTTGAGTGCTTTTGTGATTAGTGGAGCCCTTTGGGGGTTCCTTTTTATGACTTTGCGTTTACTTGGGGGATTACTCGATATTTCATTGAATTGTGTTTTTATCCCATTTCACTAATCTTGTTAATCTCTATAACTTTCATGTTGATCCCATTCTTGTCCCCAAACCCGACTTCCATTGCATTAACGACAAAACAATCTTTTTACACTAAATCTGGACCCAATATTTGATATTCCCGAAACCCGCAAAACATATACTTTTTGGAAATTAAAAATTTCGACGATCATTTCTTCCTTCTTTGTCGAATTCATTTGAAGTCTCGAAAGCCATGATTTTGACCCCACAAAGTTTCCTAGTGGTGAGCCCACTTGCAATTGCTATATAAGAGAACCCATCTCCCTCCCTTTCTCCTTTTTCAGCACAACCCATCTTGAGCTAGGGTTCTTTTCCTTTTTCCCTTCCTCCTTCTTGCTTTCCACCACTACTCACCACCAACCTTGCATCTCTTGAGAAATGGACTTCATTATCTTCCTCACCATCTTGAGAGCTTTCTATTGACACCATTTGTGAAGAAAATCACCATCTCCAAGACTTGCTTTGAGCTAGATCTTGCCATTAGAGGACCCTTCAAGTAAGCTCTCTCTCTAATCTCTTAGATATGTATTCTTCTAGTCCTTGAGAAGCTCCATTTTCATTATTGTGAGCTGTCTTTTCCTATTTCATTGTTTGACCCATTTTAGGGTTGTTTTGGGGGTTTTTTTTATAGAGATTGTTGATCTTGGCTTGGAAGAGTGTTTAGAGATCTCTTTGCTTGTTTAGAGACCCAAGGCAAGTGGATGAATTGATGATTTGGGCATTAAATGATTTTATGAGAAATGTGTTGATTTATCGTGATTTACTTGTTTTTTTGTCTTGCATTGAATTGAAATGAATGCTCATCAAGAGTTTTAGTAACTCATTTATTGTTTAAAAATGTGGTTGTTAGCTCTTAATTTTTTGCTTAATTGAAATTTAAATGACTCCTTGTGATTGTGGATTGTTTTTCTCCTCTTTGTGGTTGAATGTGATTAAGAAGAAGAAGGGTTGATTGGATGAATACTTATAGGAGTATTGGAGAAGTGTTGAATGATGATTTGGAGGAGCATTTTTAGCTCATTTTATTGCAAGAAGATGAATGAGAATGAAGGGAAATGCTTTGAAGGAGAAATGGGCTCAAAATCTGGATTTATGATTTTATTGCATTTTTAGCTCATTTTATTGCATTCGGATACTTGTCCCGAACTTCATGATTTATGATTTATCATTCCCGAAAATACTGAATTTGCAATTGTAGCATTTTACTAATCCCGATATGTACTTCCCGTTTGAAATGATATTTTTGCCTTCGAGCACCCCGTCCCGCCCGTTTATATAAGTGCATCATATGAATTTTGTACATGCCTTGTTTTATGTGATTTGACTCATGAGTCGGCACCACTAAGCTTGGATAACCTTGTTAGTCTGATCGACCGACTTGGAGATTCCCCTCCCGTCCCACCAGCTGTAGTTTGGATCCCGCTACCCGGTTATTACCGTGGTCTTATCTCGATGCCGCAGATTGCTACTGTGGTTCCCGATGCCCAGTTCGCTACAGTAGTCATGTCCCGTATTTATTATGTATATGTATATGTTACTAATGTTGTATCTCCTCACTTCGGCGACTGAGGTCAACATTCCGATTATGCTAATGTCACTTCGATGATAGAGGACTTAGCTTCGTGTAGTTGCCATATTGCTTGTTTCCTGAATTCCTTGGATACCTTGTTTTATATTGCATGTGTATTTTGAATAAATGATTCTCTCGTTTTATGAAATTATTGTTCTAACAGGTTTAAACGTTTTCCAAGGTAATTTCTATATTGTCATATATTTTCACCCATTTGCCAAACCATCGTGTTTGACCCTTGTTTTGGTACTCAGGTCCCGTGGTCGGTTATCTCAAGGAGGAGCACGAGGAGGCGGTTGGAGAAACGCAACGTCTAGTTGAGTGGCACGCCGATGATGTCGTTTAGACATTCGGGTGTTTGAGTTACGTAACATTTTGGGTAATGAATTAACCATTGTTTTGGGAACTTGCTATTTTGTTTATATTGGCCTTTGTTGGCCACTATTTTTGGGAATTATAATTAAATAACATTGTTGTAAACTTTAACTTTCTTTTGGGAAATAGCTAAAGATCATTGCTTTTTTTGATACTGGTGTTAAATATATTTTAATCTTGTTATCTTGGACATGAATTTATGAATTAGATTTGCGATACGCTTCTTCACTTAAAAAAAATATTCATGTCGATGTGATATCCTCACCGCGGACACCTGTGGGAAATCACTTGTACGAGTCGCATCCTTGATGGACTCGTATACGTTTTGATTTAAACTAATTCATATATAGAATTGTGCATCATTCATTCATCATCCACATAATCTCATCTCTTCACTGTCCCGATCCCGGATTAGGCTTGCCCACTTGGGGACCCGGTCCGGGGTCACGATACCTATCATGGTTGCAATTGTGTTCTTTTTGCTTTTCAAGAATGATCCTTTTTTTTTTATGTTTATGTGTGTAAGTGCAAAAGCTGTAACTCACAAGATTAGAGGGTGCCTTAGAGGACTTAACCAAAATGACTGTTGAGAGTTGGCTGCTTTTGGGTTAGGAGACTTGAAAGGGAAAGGAAAGGAGGTCAAAGGACCCTGGCTGCGGGCAGCGCAGGGCTCTCCGATGCCTCAGTTAGTGTGGATACTGAGTTCAGGAAGGAGAGGGGAAGGAGAAGAAGGGAGGCAGAATGTAAGTGTCTCCTTTTATGCATACCTGTTTTTTTGGTTCAATCCCTGCTTATATAGGAGTGCTTCCATACATTTTACCATGGGTTTGATTATTTGGCAGCTGAGGTCATCAGCCCACAAAGCATTGAACGAAGGTCCATCACAGCCCACAAAGCATTGAATGCCAGTCTGATCAGCCCATATTGCATTAAATGCCGGTCACATTGGGCCTGATCTTGTCTGGACTTGTTGGTAGCGAAGGTCCCATCGGATCTCTTCTTGGGCATCCCCCGGATGGGGTTACAGCCACTGGATGCTGCTTTGTCAGAAGCCTGATGATGACCTTGGACGGTTGGGATGACACCTGTCCCATCGACATGTGCTTGGAGGCAGGAGATAGTCACCGACACGCGTCTCGGCTGGCAGTCCTCATAGCCGCGGCCGAAATGCGCGTCTGGAAGCGCTGGACCCGGCTAGCGTGTCGGTGCTGGGGCCGGAATGGGCTCTGCCGGGCCAAGGCCATAGAACCGATCCCTGCTAGCGCGTTGGTCCCATAGCCAGAATGCGCTCAACCGGACTGATAACCGGAAATGTACTGTAGTTAATCATAATCTTGGGATGTTTAGAAACTTCTCCACACAATAACCCCCTAGCTTGTGACTCCTTTAGGGTCTCGGACTCTTCGGAGTTGGAAGCTACAATGGTGTTACTGGAGATCTGATGTCGACGGTAGCTAGCGTTCGATCTCCATTCAAAATCCTGGCCGCCCAAGGCAATAAATGATGTGCCTCAAATCATCGAGAAACTTGATAGACAGTGTCGCGACCCCGGACCGAGGCCGCGGCAGTTAAATGGTGGTGATGTAAGATTAATTATAAAAAAGATGATTAAACCTCCCACAGGTTCCCGCGGTGAGGGTTCCAAAAATCACACGGAACAACCAACTCACATGATCAAGTATGCGGAAGCGCGTGGCAAATCACATCTTAACAAGTCATGACAGAATATAAACATAATGTCATCAAGACTAAATATCAGAATGAAAACATAACGAGGCAATCCCATAAATTCAAGTTGTAAAGTTAACAAAGTATATTAAGTTATTACACTTCCCAAAATAAGAGGCCAACAAAGGCCAATACAATTTCCAAAAGTATATAAAAACCCAAAGAGATGATCCATCGAAACTCATGACCCGTCCAAACGTCTACATGACGTCGTCGGGTTGCCACTCACGGGCTAAGGTAGGCCCAATAGCCTCCTCCTGGCACTCCTCCTCAAGGGGGTAGCCTCCTGCACCTGGTCACCAATATACAAGCATCAAACACGACGGTTTGGCAAGAAATCATTTTAAGTGAAGCATGTAAAACAATGTTTAATCGAGAACATAAGGAAATACTTTACGGAACGTAAAACAATACTTACAAAACACTTTTCTAAATCAAAGACAAACTAACATGAATGCATAACATATATATCATAAATCATAAATCCACAAAGAGCCCATCCTTTCTCTACCATTTATAATGGAAAGAGTAAGCACGCACGACAAGCACGAATATACATAATATATCACGACACGATTCCCACAAATACGGGATTTCCGGCCTCGGAACCGGACACGCACGATGTGTAATAAATACACGACTAATCTGCAGTTAGTTCACATGTTTAAGGACCCCTAGACAGTGGATCAGGCTGAAATGGCAGTCCAAGCTCTGTGGTGTTCACTTGAGTTCATGAATGCACAAAACACGCAAAGCACGATTCAAACATATCGAGAATAAAAGGGGAAATCACTTGTCACAACACGACAAGGCACGACTAGCAAAATGCATAATGTATATGCTTAAAACTTATAAAAGTGATCCTCATTTAATACTTGAAACACATCTTGGAAATACTTGAATTTAAAGTGAGTACACGATATTACTTGTCCTATCAAAACAAAGTTCAAAACGCGATAATTTCATCAAGTACAAGCTTAGGCTATTCATTGACCCTTGTGTGATTGGGACTCTGTTGTTAAAATATAATAATTGGTGTCCCCGAAGTTGCTTCGTATCTTGGAGTTCCAATCACGCAATGTCAGGTTAAAGTCCATAACATAGCCTAGTTTTTCTTTTCCAATCCTTAAAAGTGCATAAATGAGATAAAATTTCTAAACAGGTTTTGTCTCAACACAATTCAGGCAGCAGGCAGTTCGCTCGAGCGAACCAAGGGTCGCTCGAGCGGACAGCCTTCTGTCTGCGCTCGGACCAGGCAGTGGCCTGGTCGCTCGAGCGAACCCACAGGTCGCTCGAGCGAACAGGCTTTTGCCTGCGCTCGTGCCAGGCAGTGGCCTGGTCGCTCGAGCGGACTCATGGGTCGCTCGAGCGAACAGGCTTCTGCGTGTGCTCGCTGAGTGCAGAAACTGCACTCCTCCTGCATGGTTCACAAGCCCATTCTTTCCCCCATCTTACACTTAATCCACCTGAAATCCCTTGAGCCACCATGCTCTCCAAAGGGTCAAATCCACTTTACCAAATCATTAAGCCCATAATTTTAAACATCCAAACCTTATTTCTCATCAAAATAAGCTCACATTTCTCAAGAAGCAAAGCTTAAAAATCAACTAGACATCTGAAGGTTTAGAAGTTACTTAACATTGGTGCATAAACTTGAATAGAAATCATAAAATGGGAGTCTAAGAAAATACATAACCATAGAACTTAACACAAGATAAGTGCAAACCTCAAGGGACATAATGAAAATCCATAACACATATGCACAACAACTTAAATAGATCACTTGCCTTAGCCAAATGAAAACAAGATTCTTCTTCAAGCACTCCTAACCAAAAGCCAATCCAAGAACTACAAAAGACCCATGAAATCCATTCAAAAACTCAACCAAAAATACAACCAAGCAACCCATTTGGAAATGGTTGTTACAAGTTAGAAAAACAAGATCTTTGGAAGTAGAAGAAACTCCATTAAAGAGATGGGTTGAAGCTCTTACCTAGAGGTGCTCAAACAAGAAATGAGGAAGAAAATGGAGATCTTTCCCACAAAGAAACTTCAAGAAAATGGTACCAATGGAAAGCTTGTCTTGAGAGGAAGAAGATGATGGTTTTAGAATTTCATTTGGAGTCTCCTAACTCAAGCATTCAAGAGAAGAAGATGGAGAGAAAAAGAGGGTTTCCTCAGCCTAGGTCAAGAAATTGCAGAGATTTGTGGGAAATGAAGAGAAAGAGAAGGGAAGGGACTTAAGTGCTTACAAGTGGGCCCCTTAGGTGCAAATCTTGCATGAGTCAAAACATGGTCTTGTGGGCCTCAAATGAAGTCGACGAAGAAGGATAAAACGATCATTGAAATATCTAGTTTCCAAAAAGTATAATTTTGGCATGGTTTTGGGATCTCGAAAATCGTGTCCACATTTGAGTGTGAAAAGGCTATTTTACCCTTTTTGGCCAAAACTTGGGTTTCTGAGCTTCAAACACAAATGGGCTAAACATGAAAGTTGCACATAATCATAAAATCAATCAAATGAGATGAAAATCACGATTAACACACAACCAGACACAATCTTCCCACGCTTGCACGTACACCCAGGCCTTCCTGAGTGAGCCTAGTTAACACTAAACGTTCTCGAACTCCCCAAAGCTAAAACCATGACTAAAACTAATCACATTCTAACCCACGATAACTAAACCCAATCAAGACTAAGCACACACTAAGCAAACACTATTGGGTTAATCCTGGGTTGGGGTTTGACAGACAGCGCCACACGTCTCCATCTGGTTGACTGCGCCGTCGGATATGGGACGCATACAGTCGCCCGACGCGACGTTTCGAAACTCGAGGCCGGCGCTTGGAACGAAGCGGCGTTTCTTCTAATACATAAAGGATCGTTGTCGTCTTCTTCCTTTCCTTTTTATCTTTTGCATCCGGAGAACTCGCCCAAAGGCCTTCCATTACAGAACAGATTGCAGTGACGTGTGCTTCAGAGGTTTCTTCGTTTGCATTCGCCGAGTGTAAGTCACCTCTCCTTCTTTAGGGTTTCTCCTTTTGGGTATTCTCTTCCTCCTCTTTCTTTGCATACATGGGGATCTACAGTCACTAGGTGGAGAACGACGTAGCCATATATGGACTTAGGATGGCATACGAAATTCCGGAAGACGTGCTGGTCAGACGAGGAGCGGACCCTGCAGACTATGCACTCCGCTCGTATTCGGAGGGCTGGATGCCTTTTCCGCTGATCGCCGTTGTGGAGGGTGGAGTCAGGTTTCCCCTGGATCCACTCCTTAGGGCCTGTCTCAGCATTTGGGCTCTCAGTCCGTGCCAGCTGTCGCCCAATAGCTACAAAGTCATTATGGGCACAGCCGCGCTGAACAAAAGCCTGGGTATCAACCTCGGCGTCCATGATATCGAGGACGTCTATGACATATGCAAGTCCAAGGAGGATTGTTATTACCTCCGAGTCAGGCCTGGTCGCACGGGCTTTGTTACGGCACTCGAGGACTCCAGCAAGTATGCCGGAGACGATCTTCTGTGCGTCTCGGGGAATTGGGAGTTCAGCGCCGAGGCGGATAGGATGCATAGAGTACCGCGTCACCCCGGGGTCGTTCCAAGTAATCATCCCCTCTGTCTGTTACTTCATCTCTTTTCCCTCTTTTCTTTAGAACCTGTTGGACTGATATCCCTGTGGTTTTGTCTTGCAGCTGCCCGCGCAAGGAAGCAGCAGGCCAGGCGGGACGGCTGGAAAAGGAACGAGGAGTGGCATCAGGCAGTTAGAAGGTGCACCCAGTTTTCCAACAGATCAGCTTGGGCGCTGTTGGGCTACGAGCCGAGATACAGGGGGTACAACAAAAGATCTGCACTGCTCGATCAGTTGCCTCAAGGAGAGAACCCGGGAACAAGTGACCCCCACATTGGCAGCCGTCCAGAGGCGGCGTTTGAAGAAGGAGGCCCTTCTCGGGCCGCGACTGTTACTGAGGTGTCGCCCGAACTGCAATCCACCCCCGAGCCGCAATCAAGCGGCACCCCCTTAAGAAGGAGAGCGTGGCATTCCTTGCCCGACTCGGGAGAAATGTCGCGAGTCCCAGCATTCGTGGACTTGGAGGCATTGGCGCTCGGGCAGGAGGATGAGTCACCCCCGCCAGCAGCTCGGGGTTCCGCTGGACGCTCAGCCCCCAGCCCTGGCGAATCCCCTCGGGCCGTGGAAGAGGCAGTGCCGATTCGAGAGCCGAGTCCGGAGATCCGGAGTCCTCCCGAGGTCGTACGCAACGAGAGCGCCTCGAGGAAAAGGCCGAGGGAGGATGGAGGCGGCTCAGGGGAGCATCGCGATCGGCCGAGCCGGCGCCTTGGGCACCGAGTTTTCTACTCGAGCCTGGGAGGCCTATGATTGTGGAAGACTGCATTCACAAGAGGCCGGACTCCCTCGTGCTTGAGGCACTCGGCCACGCTTGCGCGCTGCCGCGCGACATGGCTCGGCTGGAGAAGATGAGCGACCCGAAGCTGATGACGTCGCTGCTGCATTCCTGCTTTCAGGTAATTTTTCTGGCTTGTAATTTTATCTACGAGTATCCCGCTTCGGCTACTAGCTTCTTCCATTGACTTCTTTTGGCAGACGTTGCAAAAGTTGATGGTGATCATCGACAGGTTCAACAAACAAGGTCCCTTGGTGGCTAGTCTTGCCGAGGAGAAGCAGGAGCTCGAAGAGGCGCTGAGGGACAGCGCTTCAAAGGTGGACCAATTGGAGGCACTCAAGGGCGACCTTCAGGCTAGGCTTGGGGAGGCAGCAGAAGAAATCGAGAGCGAAAAGAATAAAAACGCCGACCTCAAAGCTTTGGTGGAGAGCCTGAGGAGTGACCTCCGCGCCGAATCAAGGCGGGCGGACGAGGCAGAAGTCAGAGTCAAGTCTGAGAGCGAAGCTGCCTTCCAGGACGCGGCGACCCAAGCGACTGCTTATTATGGCGCAAAGGTGTTCCGCGTCCGGGATAAGACATGGCTTAAGGCATGGCGCGCCGCCTTGAGGGAGGCGGGAGTCTCGGAGGATCACCCATCCTTCGTGAATCCGCCGAGCTGTCCCGGTCCGTCGGCTCCGGATAACAGAGTCATCATTGAACCTACGGCCGACGTACCCAGCAGCTCAGCCCCTCAGGAAGCTTCAGCTGACATCCCCGGCAGTTCGGCTCAACGGGAATCTTGAAGTCTTCGCTTCTTCCCTTTTTTTTTTTTTTTGAAGCTCCTGTGAGCTCTAGTCTTCAGAATGTAACAACTTTTTCCAGCAATAAATAAATCAAATTTTCTCCATTGTTCTCCTCTTTATTTCGCTCTTTTTGTATGCTTGATTTTTCCTTTGCAGTATTTGGGTTTGACTTCAACAAAATTACCGTGAGTAGGTGATTTAGAACGGGATACGGTATGATAAGATGCCGAGATCGTCGAGCAATACTATCGTGGCAATTATGGTTCCGTACCGAGGTGGTACATGGGCCGACCTGCGGGCAATCTCATGGTGGCCCGTAGGCTTCATGTCGGGGTGGTACGTGGACCGACCCGCGGGCAATCTCATGGTGGCCCATAGGCTTCATGCCGGGGTGGTGCGTGGACCGACCCGCGGGCAATCTCATGGTGGCCCGTAGGCTTCATGCCGGGGTGGTGCGTGGATCGACCCGCGAGCAATCTCATGGTGGCTCGTAGGCTTCATGCCGGGGTGGTGCGTGGACCGACCCGCGGGCAAATCTCGTGGTGGCCCGTAGGCTTCATGCCGGGGTGGTGCGTGGACCGACCCGCGGGCAATCTCATGGTGGCCCATAGGCTTCATGCCGGGGTGGTGCGTGGACCGACCCGCGGGCAATCTCATGGTGACCCGTAGGCTTCATGCCGGGGTGGTGCGTGGACCGACTCGCGGGCAATCTCATGGTGGCCCGTAGGCTTCATGCCGGGGTGGTGCGTGGACCGACCCGCGGGCAATCTCGTGGTCGTTGTCGCCAAGTTGGACTTCTGTCCCTGAATTGGCAATGAGGGCAAGAACAAGAACTGAAATTGCTTTCACTTAAACCTTGGAACAACTTGAATACATAATCAAAAGTAAAACTTTTTGAGATGTGACACATTCCACGGCCGAGGTAACTGATGACCGTCCATATCTTCGAGTTTGTAAGCTGATCGTCCAGCAATGGCGACTACCTTGAATGGTCCGTGCCAGTTTGGTGCCAGCTTGCCTTGGCCTGGGTCTCGATCCCCTGGGAGTGTCTTCTTTAGGACCAACTCCCCAACTGAGAACTTTCTTTCCTTGACCCTTCGGTTATAACCCCTGGCCAGTTGCTGCTGATAATCAGCCAATCTGACAGTTGCCGATTGTCTGCGTTCGTCGGCGAGATCCAATTCCCAAGCAATGTTCGTTTCGTTCTGGCCTTGGTCGAAGAGTTCTGATCTCAGGGTCGGGAGGCCGACCTCAAGAGGAATGACTGCCTCTATCCCATAAGCAAGGGAAAAAGGGGTTGCCGAGGTGGAACGCCTTGGAGTTGTTCTGGAGGCCCATAAGACGCTTGGAAGCTTTTCTACCCACCTTCCTTTAGCCTGATCTAATCGCTTCTTCAGCCCGTCGAGCACCACTTTATTGGAGATCTCCGGTTGGCCATTGCTCTGCGGATATGCTGGGGTGGAATAGTGATTCCTGATGCCGAGCTCCTTGGAGAAGTTCTTGAAGGAGGCGGAATCAAACTGGGTGCCGTTATATGAGACCAGGACTCTTGGGATGCCGAATCTAGTGATGATGTTTTTCCAAACAAAATTCTTCGTATCATGCTCGGTAATGGAAGACAATGACTCCGCTTCTATCCATTTAGTGAAATAATCGGTCGCCACTATCAACCATCTCTTATTTCCCGGAGCTCGGTGGAGCGGTCCCACGATGTCCAGCCCCCACTGGGCGAAGGGCCACGGACTGGAGAGTGGGCTCAGATTTTGCGCTGGTTGATGGAGAGAATGGGAGAACTTCTGGCACTTCTCGCATTTTTTAGCATATAACCGTGCATCCTTTTGCATATATGGCCACCAGTACCCTTGGCTAATCTCACGGTAGGCTAACGACCTCCCCCCTATGTGGCTTCCACAGATTCCCTCGTGTATTTCATAGAGAAAGTCTTCAACTTTGCTTGGATGGACACACTGAAGGTACGGGCCAGCGAATGACTTCCTATAGAGCTTACCTTCGGGGGATAACCAGAACTGTGCTGCCTTCAGTCTAAGCCGATGGGCCTCAATTTTGTCCTCCGGGAGCTTATCGTCCGTAAGGTAGGATATAATTGGATCCATCCAGCTCGGGCCGAAGTCAAGACAAAGGACCTCCCGAGGTGACTGAAGCTCTATACTGGGTCTCGCTAACGATCCCACTTCGATAGTTCTCTTCCTCCCTGCCTCGACGGCGGAGGCTAAGCTGGCTAGGGCATCGGTGTGGGAATTTGATCCTCTGCCAATCTGTCTGATTTTGGCTGTCTGAAATTCCGAGAGAGACTTTTTTGCTAGGGCGAGGTAGGCAGCCATCCTGTCGTCTCGAGCTTGATAGTCTCCTGTCAACTGGTTGGTCACCAGTTGGGAATCACTGAAGACAATTAACTGCCGTGCTCCGAGGATTTTGGCGCTGCTTAGTCTGGCTAACAAGGCTTCGTATTCCGCCTCATTATTCGACGCCTTGAAATCCAGGGTGAGGGCCTGTTCAATGACTAACCCGTCGGGGGTCTGGAGGACAGCTCCGGCACCAGCTCGCTTGGCGGTTGATGATCCGTCGACGAAGACCTTCCAAACCGAGGCCGGAGGTCGGCTTTGAGTTAGTTCGTCATCCTCCAGGAGTGGTACCTCAAGTTCGCCGCCCCTGGGCTCGGCGCCGAGCCGAGTTGGTGCCGAAGTTGGAGGTATGAATTCTACGATGAAGTCTGCTAGAATCTGAACCTTAATTGCTGTTTTGGGCTGGTATCGAATGTCATACTGCCCGAGCTCAATCGCCCAACGCGAAAGCCTTCTTGAAAAATCAGCCTTTCGAAAAACAGATTTGAGCGGGTGTTTTGTAACCACCACTACAGTGTGAGTTTGAAAATAATGGGAGAGCTTGCGAGAGGCACTAACTAATGCCAACGCGAGCTTCTCCAGCTGAGTATACCTGGTCTTGGCATCGAGGAGCGATTTGCTCGTGTAATAAACCGGTTTTTGTTGATTTTCTTCCTCTCTAATGAGGACCGAGCTCACGGCTCGATCCGAGACCGCTATATACAAATATAATACTTCCCTCGGCTTTGGGGTTGAAAGTAAAGGGGGTGAAGAAAGGTAGGCCTTAAGTGCTTGTAAGGCCTGATCACATTCTGGAGTCCACTGAAATTTAGAGTTTTTTCTTAACAGTTTAAAGAAGGGCTGGCACTTATCTGAGGATCTGCTGATGAATCGATTTAGTGCGGCAGCCATGCCAGTAAGCTTCTGGACTTCTTTAGCAGTGGTCGGGCTCTGTACTCTGAGGATGGCGGAAATCTGATCTGGATTTGCCTCAATTCCTCTCCTCGTGACCAAACTCCCAAGGAATTTGCTGGAACCGACGCCAAAGGCACACTTGGAGGCGTTCAGTTTCAGCTTATACTTTTTCAGAATGGCAAACACTTCAGTCAGATCAGTCAAATGGCTTACGGCCTGCTTGGACTTGACGACCATATCGTCAATATACACCTCAACAGTGTTGCCGAGCTGCGCCTCAAACATCCTGGTGACGAGGCGCTGGTAGGTGGCACCTGCGTTCTTTAATCCGAAAGGCATTACCTTATAACAGTAGATGCCTCTGGGTGTTATGAACACAGTCTTCTCTTCATGCGGAGTGTACAGAGGTATTTGATGATAGCCCCGATATGCATCGAGGAAGCTCATCCGGTCATGGCCAGCGGTGGCGTCGATCATCTGATCAATCTTTGGGAGTGGGAAGCTGTCCTTGGGGCAAGCCTTGTTGAGATCTGTGAAGTCGACGCACACTCTTCACTTGCCAGTTTTCTTTTTGACCACCACTGTGTTGGCGAGCCAGACCAGGTACTGCACCTCCCTGATCACCCCGGCTTCAAGTAATTTGCCTACCTCCTCGACCACGGCTTCTGTCTGCGGCAGTCCGGTTCTGCGAGCCTTCTGCATCACTGGCTTATGCTTGGGATCCACATTCAGCTTATGGCACATGATTTCGGGATGAATGCCAGGCATTTCTTCTGGGGTCCAAGCGAAGGCTTCTATGTTCTGGAATAGGAACTTGGTCAGTTCAGACCGTTCCGGCTCTGTGAGCTGGCTTCCGAGCAGGAAGCACTTCTCTGGATCGTGTGGGCTGATCCTGACCTCGGTCAGCTCTTCCACGCTCTTTTTCTCGGGATCCTGGCCAACTCTATCCAACTCTTTCTCCAGTTCGGCCACGTTGACCTGCTTGGGCTCGCGACTTCCGGGCACCACGGCCATTAAGCACTGTTGAACCATGTGCTGATCCCCCCGAACCGTTACTATCTTTACCGTGCCGTTATCTTTCAACGGGAATTTCAACTTTTGGTGGAGAGTAGAGGGCACCGCTTCCATGCTATGGAGCCAAGTCCTACCCATGATGGCATTGTAGGGGGATGGCGCGTCAACTACCAGAAAGTCCACCATTAACGGAGGCTCCTTCAATCTGAACCTTAAGGGTCACCTTCCCCTTTGGATATACAAGTTGGGCACTAAATCCTATCAACGGAGTTCGGGCCTCCTGTAGGTCTGCTTCCGAGAGGCCCATCTTTCTGAAGCAGTCGAAGTAGAGGACCTCGGATGAACTGCCGGGGTCGACAAGGATCCTCTGGACTCTGCAGTTTTTCAGCTTTAACGTCAGGACAAGCGGATCGCTATGTGGGAGTTGCACGCCGTCCAGGTTGCCATCTGAAAACCAAATCTTGGGCTGC
This sequence comes from Camphora micrantha, assembly GCA_003546025.1. Lineage (NCBI taxonomy): Eukaryota > Viridiplantae > Streptophyta > Magnoliopsida > Laurales > Lauraceae > Camphora > Camphora micrantha. The sequence goes on along the minus strand of QPKB01000006.1, from coordinate 6,347,841 downwards.
TCTTTGCGGGCCTTCTTCGCAACTGGTTCGAGCTCGGCTGCCATCACCTGTTTTCCATGGGATGCCCGCCGTGCTTCGGTGCACGCCTGATTACTCCCCCTGGGAGGGGGAGCGAGGTGTATGACGCTAATGAGTTTTTCAGACTCATCGCTGTCCTGGCCCCTTTCACCTCGGTGCTGAGCTCGAGACTCATCCCCGGTGCCCACCTTGACATATTCTTTAAGATGTCCATCTTGAACGAGTTTCTCCAAATGAGACCTGAGGATTCTGCATTCCTCAGTATTGTGACCGTTCTACCTGTGATACGCGCAAAATCTGCTCTGGTCGCGGTTGGCCGAATCGCCCCTCATGGGCTGCGGCCAGCTAAAGTATGGCTTCGACTTGATCTTATCCATAATCTTGTGAATAGGCTCCTTGAATATGGTATCGACAGCTTTGTAGGGATCGGAAGACAGCCTGAGTTTCTTGTTATCTCTATAAGTAGATGCTGAAGCCTTCGCCGAGCTGGTTGGGACTCTATGTCGGCTTGATTCTTCTCTTCTGGAGGACCGATCTTCCTTCGAGGATTTGCCGTCCCGATCCTTTCGGCTGACATGAAAGCTTTCTCGGGCTCGGAGCTGATCATCTTCTTGAGCTATGAAGCGGTTTACCCTGGCCATCAATGTCGAGATCGAGGTGGCAGGATTGCCAGCCAGGTCCTTTCGGAGATCGTTGTCTGGAAGCAAGGCGTTCTGGAATGCGAAGATCGCTACTTCATCCTTAGAGCCATCGATCTGGCTGTAGACTGTCCAGAATCGCTTGGCGAATTGAGTGATGTTCTCGCCCTGCTTCATCCTTAGAGCCATTATATCGGCGTCTGTCTTAGGAATAACTCTGTAGGCTTGAAACTTTTTTATGAAAGAATGCTGGAGCTGCTGCCAGGTCGAGATGGAGTTTTCTGGGAGACCGCAAAACCACTTCAAGGGGAGCTCGCCCAGGCTACACGAGAAAACCTTGCAATTCAAATGACCTTCATCCCCCCAGACAGACATTCTCTGAGAGAAGTGTCGAAGATGCGCGGCCGGATCTGAGGCCCCTTCATAAGTGACGAATCTCGGGACGGTGAACTTCCTTGGAAGAGGCTAATCCCTGATGTCACTAGTGAAAGGTGACGTGCCGAGATCGGCTGATACGCTCGCCTCTTGATGACTTCGGGTAAGACCAGCCACTTCCAGGTTCCGCCGCACTGCTTGCTGAATCTGCTCTTCAAGCCACCCCTGAGCGTCATGACGGACCTCAGGAATGTCTTCCGACCTTTTCCTCGAATGACCGCGGCTGCTGCTGGAGCCTTCGTCGTTAATCCGACTGCGTCTCCTCTCATCCAAATGAATCCTAAGGTCCCTCTGGGGAGGGGTGATCTGCTGATGGTGAGAAGAACCTCCTCCGCTGGCTCGCTGCAAACGTTGCCTGGCCATATCGGCTGCTTCAGTTGTCTCCTTGAGCTGTTGTTGGAGGCGCCTGATAAGGGCGTCCTTCTCTCGGATGGTAGCATTCTGCGCCTGAATTTCTTCGTAAGTAGGATTGAAGTCCTCATCAGAGTTGTGAGCCTCACTATCTCTCCGGTGATCAAGCAAAACTGGAGACTTACGTCGAGTCTGCCGAAGAGTAAGATCTCTTCCTCTAGGAGGCTGAAGAGGGGTCACCACCACCTGTGGATATGACTCCGGACGGGGCTGATACCGCCGCAGATAGACCGGAGTGGACCTCAAGGACTCACGGAAATGGTTCGCCATGGCTCCTGCGGGGCCTACTTCGAATGTTTTCCCGCCTTTTGCAGCTCTCTCAGCCATAGTGTGAAGGGAGATTGACAACTCAGCTCCCCACAGACGGCGCCAATTGTAAGTGCAAAAGCTGTAACTCACAAGATTAGAGGGTGCCTTAGAGGACTTAACCAAAATGACTGTTGAGAGTTGGCTGCTTCTGGGTTAGGAGACCTGAAAGGGAAAGGAAAGGAGGTCAAAGGACCCTGGCTGCGGGCAGCGCAGGGCTCTCCGATGCCTCAGTTAGTGTGGATACTGAGTTCAGGAAGGAGAGGGGAAGGAGAAGAAGGGAGGCAGAATGTAAGTGTCTCCTTTTATGCGTACCTGTTTTTTTGGTTCAATCCCTGCTTATATAGGAGTGCTTCCATACATTTTACCATGGGTTTGATTATCTGGCAGCTGAGGTCATCAGCCCACAAAGCATTGAACGAAGGTCCATCACAGCCCACAAAGCATTGAATGTCAGTCTGATCAGCCCATATTGCATTAAATGCCAGTCACATTGGGCCTGATCTTGTCTGGACTTGTTGGTAGCGAAGGTCCCATCGGATCTCTTCTTGGGCTTCCCCCGGATGGGGTTACAGCCACTGGATGCTGCTTTGTCAGAAGCCTGATGATGACCTTGGACGGTTGGGATGACACCTGTCCCATCGACATGTGCTTGGAGGCAGGAGATAGTCACCGATACGCGTCTCGGCTGGCAGTCCTCACAGCCGCGGCCGAAATGCGCGTCTGGAAGCGTTGGACCCGGCTAGCGTGTCGGTGCTGGGGCCGGAATGGGCTCTGCCGGGCCGAGGCCATAAAACCGATCCCGGCTAGCGCGTTGGTCCCATAGCCGGAATGCGCTCAACCGGACTGATAATCGGAAATGTACTGTAGTTAATCATAATCTTGGGATGTTTAGAAACTTCTCCACACAGTGTGATACCTCGCGAGATAATCACTATTCCAAACACTAGTCCATACATACGGCCTAAACAATTTTTCACTTGGTTGAGATTATAGTAGCCAATTTTTTTTAGATCTATACATTTACTGGTCATTCCTAACATACCATGGCGTCACAAATGTTTGTATGTTGTGTGTGTTTGATTAATCATGGTTTTGCATGGGAATTGGAATTGTAGGTATTCATATTAAAATGGGTTCCTAATAGAGTAATAGGAATACTAGCTTGACGACCCATGCTTGGGGTGTAAATTGGGCTGGGTTGCTCAGGCCCATCGTGAAAAAAATCGAGCGTGACAAGATCGGGCTGGCACGGCATGACCCAAAGGATGGGCTGTGCTACGCTGGGAGCCCTGCGCCGTTGCATGCCATTGCCACGGCACGACCCTGGTCCTTTGCCGTGTCTTGTTGGGCCGGAGTGCTTGGGCTGAGCCCTGGCCCGGCACAACAAATATATAAAAAAAAACTCATTTTTTAATATAAATAAAATACAAAACTTAAAATAATTAAATATTTATTTCTCAATAGTAAATTAGCATAAATGTTTGTGCATTTATTTTAATAGTTTCAACTTTCAAACTTATCTCAAGTTTAGAACCCTAAAAGTCCATAAAGTCTATTTCAATTTGTATAGATGAAGAAAAAAACTAAAAGTGCCGACTAGCACAACACGACCTAAGTCATGCTGGCCGACCCCATACCAAACTGAGCACAACACGACACGTGAATCTTCATAGGTCAGCACGACACGGCCCAGGCACGGCTGGGTCAACCTAAAAGCGCCGGCACTGCCACTTTGCACACCTACCGTGCTTAAAGCACTGGCATATTTATCCACTAAAAAGTAATGATTTTTTTAAAAAAAACTAATACAAATTTAAAGTGAAACTCGTGGAAGAGACTATTCATAGAGAGTCCACATCATTAAGAGTCTCTTTGAATTTGAATTGAATAGATGAGGAGTCTGGTCACACGAAACTTTTATTCTCAAAATTGAATTAGAAAAGCAACCCGCACTATATTGCCAATGCTCAAGGAACTTGGATTCTATAGGAAACTTCTACCATTGAGAAGATAGAGTCAAAATTGAGTGTGAAATCAAAATTAAAATAAGAGTCAAATTGAGACTGAAATCAAGGTGGTGCTTAAAGCACGAACATGTATATCCAAAAAAGATAAAATAAAATAAAACAGTCATAGGGGTTCAACTTTTAAAAATATAATTAATTTTATGACTTGATTTCAATTAAAATTTATTTGCGCCAATGTTTAAAATTAGAAAGTAAAAGGTAATTATTTTATTTTAAAAAAAGAAAGTAATACAAATTTTAGTTAAAACTCTTTTTTTTTGGTTGGAAGAGTGTTATTATTAGAAGAAAGTGTGAGTTGACAAAATAGGCCTAGTAGGCCGCGGCCTCATCACACGGATAGGTACATGATATCTGAAGACAACCATGTAAAGAAAGTCCACAAAGCATGACTCCATCATGTGATTTCTCTGTTCTGGTGTTGTCAAATGGCCTGAGGTGTTCATCATGGATTGTAGTGACCAATGCCATGGTTGCGAGTGGTAACTTGGATGTTGACTTTGCCGCCATTACACTGTGGGGGTTCATTGCTACTCGAATGAGATGGGGTTTCGATGGGGTGATAGTAGAAGTTTCGGGTAAATGTTGTTGCCTCTTCTTATTCTACATTGAAGACCAAACGTTCATGTTAAGGGAGGAACGCCCCAACGTCAGAAGCAAATGGAAATATCAATGTGTGCTACTAGATCTGCTGCCCGATTTGCTGAGCACTTGCGGTATCTGATAGACCAAATATCAAGGGATGTTAGCATATGTTCAATCTTTTTTTTTTTTTTTTCATAAGTGGTATCATATCCCAAGTCAAAAGTGCCGGAGTGCGAATGGAAGTAACTAATGCAAGTCAATCACTCTCAATCCATATTGCTGAGATCTAGATTTCTTGGCATACGCAACCAACATTGCGCCATAACAATCTCTGATAATTCCACCTATCCCATAATAATCTCTAATAATTCCACCTATCCCAGTGCCATAACAATCTCTGATAATTCCACCTATCCCAGTGCCATAACAATCTTTGATAATTCCACCTATTCCAACTTTACCTGTGAAATTGTTCTAGGTGCCATCGGAATTAAGTTTCAGCAAACTTGGCGATAGGGGGAGTTGATGAGTGTTAAATACTTCACATTTTACCCCTCATTAGTCCATGTTTTATTCGCATCTCATTAACAATTATTTCCTTTACATAGAGATTTTATCATTCTATCACATTAACGGATTATCGGATTATCATGCATAAATTCGATTATTTATAGCGCATTTTTTATGTAATTAATCTTATATAGGTGAACCTCGCGACTACCCTGACCTTCCGGCTAGTGTCCCAAGGCATCAAGATGAGATTTCAATAAAGAAGTTACATGAAAAAATCTTATGAAAAAAAATCTTAGGAAGAGTTAAAGAATTCCAAAATAAGAGGAGAAGACTTTAAGGAAAAAAGAAGTCATTTTCTAAAACAAAAGCTTGGTTGGTGTATTGGTTAGAGCTTGGATTAGTATAAAACGGGTTATGGGTTCAAACCCTAACAATTGTATATTATTATTTTTTACTTAAAAAATCTTCCATCCAACTCACCTCTCCACCAATCACTTTTGGAAAATTGAAGCAATCCATGATCTAAAAGCACAGAAAAGGAAAAATAAAATTACTAAAAGACTAACTTGCCAAAAGAATTGCTTCCATTTGATTGGTTGCAACTTGAAGGCTTTTGATTGGCTCATTTGCTTTCACATGGATTGCTTCAATTTTCCAAAAGTGATTGGTGAAGAGGTTGGCAAGTTAGTCTTTTAGGTAGCGTTTGGTTCGCTGGAATGGTTGTAGATGGGAATGGAATGGAGGCCAGAATGAGTCTAGAATGGAATGAAGCAGGAATGGTCATTCTCATTCTAACGTTTGGTTCCATTGAAGAATCAATCCAGTAATAGAATTTTGATTCCTGTTGCTGCGTTTGGTTCGCCAGAATGATGCCCAGAATGGAATAAAATTTACATAAGACTGACCAAAATACCCTTGTTAGATATTTATCTTTGGGTCAGTCAAAGATGCAGTACTACACCCAAGACTCTAAACTGTGGTCCCCAGACCATACTTCAATTCATTATGAACCAAATTCATTATGAACCACCAATATATATATATATATATATATATTACTAAGTGGGGCTCACATCTTAATATTTGGGGGTGGGCCCACAAAAGTGTAATGAAAAATTTTAAAATTTCTCATAATAATATATTATTATATTATATTATATTATTTGGGGGTGGGCCCCACAATGATGTAGTGAAAAAGTTTGCATTATAATATTTAGGGGTGGGCACCACAAAGGTGTAATGAAAAAGTTTGCAATTTCTCATAATAATATATTATTATATTATATTATATTATATTATAATATTTGGGGGTGGGCCCCCCCCACAAAGGTATAGTGAAAAAGTTTGCATTATAATATTTGGGGGTGGGCCCCACAATGGTGTGGTGAAAAGGTTTGTAATTTCTCATAATAATATTTTATTATATTATATTTTATTATAATATTTGGGGGTGGGCCCCACAATGGTGTAGTGAAAAAGTTTGCATTATAATAATTGGGGGTGGGCCCCACAAAGGTGTAATGAAAAATTTTGCAATTCCTCATAATAATATATTATTATATTATAATATTTGGGATGGGCCCCACAAAGGTGTAGTGAAAAAGTTTGCATTATAATGTTTGGGGGTGGGCCCCACAATGGTGTAGTGAAAAAATGTTTGCATCTTGCTCTCTTTTATAATAATAGAGGATGTGAAACAAGGGTATTTTGGTCTCAATAAAAGTTACAAAGGAATGGAATGACTATTCCTCTGCCTCCCCAGTGGAATGGTCATTCCTCTACATAAGGGAATGGGGATTCCGGAGCTCATGGTCATTCCATTACATTTTGGCGAACCAAACGCGGTAATGATCATTCCATTGGAATGACCATTCCATTCCGACCTTCATTACAGCAAATCAAACGCTACTTTAATAATTTTATTTTTCCTTTTCTATACTTTTAGATTGTAATTAGGAGCTTAAGTGTAACTAATCTAGAGAAGGAGTGTGTAATTGAAGATCATTAATGAAGATTTGGAGCTCTTTCTTGATGTTTAGTGGCTAAAGTTCTTGGATTAGGCTCTCCTTTTGAAGTTAAGTAATGTGATTAGTTCAATTACATGCATGTTTTAGTTTAAATTCTCTATTTGTGCATTGATTGATTAGTAGATTTTAGATTTAATTATGCTAATCCCTCTCGTTTCTCATTCTCTATTTCTACACTTGATGCTTGGATAATCTCAATTAATGCTTTGTAGTTAGATTAAATTCTCTCACATAGCATGCTCTAGAGCCCTTATTTTTGATCTGTTTGTAACTTGATTTTGATGGTTAATTATTAGGGTAATTTGGTTATGATCTAAGATCTTGACTTTTGATTTTCTTTACTTTGATATTTATTGTTATATCATCCAATCCAATTAGATAAGGGATTGCTAATTGGATTGTAGATTTTGAAGTTGAATTAGAACATGCATTGTTTGAATTAATTACATAGTGGATTTTGGATTACCTAATCTTTTTTTTTTATTTTTAATTTAAATTCATGTTTGATTTGTTATTTTCACTTCTAGATTGTTAGATACACATTTCACATCACTTGTTTTAAAATCCTACACATTTCACACCACATCTTCACCTTAAATCTTCCATTTCCAACAACCATTCATCCAATAGTTTAGTGTATTTTGTTAAATTAACTTAGATCTTATTAAATTCATATTTTAGATTGTTAATTATTTGTTTACATTGCATAGTTAGGAGATGCTCCTATGAGAGATAAGGTGAGGGCCCTCAAGGTGGGGGCCCTCACATTTAAGTTGTTGGCATTGGATATGGATATGAGGGCCCCTACCTAATCTCTCATAGTAAGGTGAGAGCATCTCTCATAGGAGCATCTCCCTGCATAGTTTATTAGTTTTACTTTTTCACTTCATTTGTCTATATTAGCTAAATCTTAATTCGATTCTACTTAAATTGGATTCATTGCCTTTTCCATCCTCTTTCCGTGGGATCGATAATCTGGACTCTTTAGTCCTTTACTACTTGATGATATCGTAATCTTCTGATTAAGTGTTGCACATATAAGTGTCGATCAGGAGCCACCAGTCTGTCGAGTTTCCCAGTTGTGCACCTAGCCCTGCATAAGTATGTAAAATATTCCATTCATGGAGCACCAATAGTTTTTGCTTTTACCTAGTTTGGATTGACAGGATAAAATTGGAAAATGTAGTTATTTCTCATTTTCCAAATATATACACATCACAATGATACCCAGACGATGATTATGTGACAAGGCTCTATACCAGAATCAATTGCTAATGGATGTGTCGTTTCCAGGCTTTGGAATAGAGGTGGGAAACAAATTCCATACATTGCGGGCAAACGAACAATGGGCAAATAGATGATCTACTGTTTCTTCATGGTCTCTACATAATGTGCACAATGGGCCGAGATTTGACGGCCATCTAGCCAAACGTGATTTAGTGGGTAGACGATTATGAAGCAGTCTCCAAAAAAAGGCAGTGCCTGCAGTTTCAAACCATCTTCTATAGAAAGTTGGTCCCACATCGCGAGGGGGAGATTTGTGTAAGGATTTATAACTACATTCACCTGCGGGTTCATCGGTCCAACAACGTATGTCCTGTCCTCCTAGTGGCACAGTGGTGATGGCTTGAATTGTGGTTGGGTCCTTGAGGGAGCCTAAGAGGTTGTGGTTCCATTGTGGGGTTGGGGCAGTTGTATTCATGAGATCCGAAACCCTTTCAACAGATCGATTGATGCTATTCAGGCCACTCGAAGCAGTGACGTCTCAGTTTACCCATCCCAGGCACCCATTCATCATCCAGAGTGCAAGTGGCTTGTCCATCCCTTAATGACCCATCACTAGTTATCACGAATAACATTCGCTTGGAATCTGTTTGTTCAGGGCCGCATTCCTCTTAGGAGGTATTTTTCAAATATTTCCGTGTAAGGAGCTTTACCCACCAGCCATCCCTCTGGGTGAGGAACCGCCAAACTAAGTGAGATATACCAGCCCTATTTTGGATCGCCAAATCCCAGATGCCGAGAGCCCCCTCAACAATTGGTTTCGTTACTATGGACCTACCCCCTCGATCGCCATGTCCATCCCATAAGAATGATCCTTGGTTGGATGTGATATTATGAGTCTGTTTTAGGCAGCAACTGGAATCTGAACCAATATTATGAAATAGTTGTTAGAACCGATAGTAAGAGTATCGGTCTACCAACCAAAGAAAGGTACTTACCCCGCCATCGATTAATGGCCCAATTAAGTCTATTCTTAAGGACTATGCCATTAGACAGACTAGTGTTATAAACGCCTGCGGCTTCACCCAAGTAGGTGAAAGAGCATGTGGTGCACTGTATTCCAATAGATGCCTTCACCTCTTCAATGCATTGCCTGTTTGTATTGAGACTAAAGGTAAGGTTAGATTTCGTCAGGTTTGTCCATTGGCCCGCTTTCTCCTAGAGCTGGCAAAAGCCAACCCAACCCGCCAATCCGACCTAACCTGCATATGACCCACACAACCCGACCTGCATAATACACGGGTCGGTCAAGGGTCAAGCTTTCCTAACCTAAGTTAAACAGGTCAAGTTAGGGCTAGCTTGTTTAACCTGCATGACCAGCATGACCCATATATTTTTCTTGTAGTGAAAACCTATACTCAATACTTGATTCTATGAAGTGTGTCTTTTTATTTTGATATGATGTTTATTTTTATTTTTATGAAGACTTTATTTTATTTCTATTAATTTTGTTATTCTATTTCTATTGTCACTATTTAAAAAAGGTATACTATACTCATTGTATAAATAATTTATTCTCTTTCTTTTTTCTCAAGTAGATCCTTTGTCAACTTAAAATCATTTTTGCGTATTCTTCTCTCTTAGAAAGATTATGGATATGAAGAAAATACAATGGATATTATATAAATAAAATAATATAATCAAGTAATAACTGAGTCATAATAGTTTTCACCCTATTTTCTCCTTATGCTGGCACAAGCCAGAGATAATAGTAAATTATGACACCATGACCCAGGCCTAGGCCTAAACCCAATATCAGTTGAGCCTAAGTCTAATTTAACATCATATACAAAACAAATTAACATTATACTTATCATAGTCCAAAGAGAGGTTGTCCATATTGCCTATCATGATAGGTTTTAAATTGCACCAATATGATTTAGAAAGCTAAGGATAGTTCTTTTAGATATTATCTCATTTTTATAAATTAACATATCGGTTTAAGTCTAATTTAAAGTTTGGGTATGGTTATTGCCTTAGAGGATTATTAATAAATTTAGGTTTGGGTGCAAGTTATGCAGGTCAACCTAACCTGCAGTAACCCACAAGGGTTATACGGGTTAATGTGAATTGGGTCGGGTTAACCCATAGTGGGTGCGGGTTAGGAGTTTTTTGACTAGTTTAATCAACGAGTCGGATACGGGTTAGAAGAATACAACCTGTTTAATAAACAAGTCTGAACCGTTTAGCCCAACCCGACCCATTTGCCACCTCTACTTCCTCCCCATATAGGTGTAGGATTTTTCTCACCGGTTTTGCGCATGCTTGAGAGGCTTTAATGAAGATTAGGTATCATCAGCATATTGGAGAATTGGTACTCTTCCACCACCTGGTGTGATGTTGGGGGAAAGACCTGGTTTCCTGCGGGACATCTTCAGCATAGCCTTTGATAGAGCCTCCCCATAGATGAGATAGAGATATGGTGAGAGAGGGACCCCAAGATGCATACCCCACATTGGGATGACTAGCTCGGAACGATGTCCGTTGACCACCACCTGGTACATAACAGAGGTGACACAGGTTAAAAGTCTTTTGAGACACTACCTGTGAAAAGCCCAGCTGCAAAAGGCATTCCTTGAGGAACGTCCATGATAGCTTATCATATGCTTTTTATACATCTACCTTAATTGCAAGTATTTTTTCTTTCTGGAAGATTTGCTCATTGCATTAAGAACCACTTTTGCAATAGCAATATTATTAGTCGTTCTTCTCCCTGATAGAAAAGCGCCTTGCATATCTTATATACAATTTTTAAGGATGGGATGATTGGACGGAACTCTTCCAGTTCTCTAGCCCCTCCATATTTAGGGATTAGAACTATGTTGGTCTTGTTGTCACTCGATTCTAGCTCACCTCTTTTAAAGTGAGCTTTAAACATGTAAACCACATCTATGCCAATAAGAGACCAAAAGGAGTGATAGAATTTTGCATTAAGCCCATAAGGGCCTATGCCTTATTTCCACATCCACCGCCCCCCACCCACCCACCAATGGACAGAGTGGCTGTAAGTATTTCATCTTCTGATGGGACTGCCAGAATCGACTCACTATTTATAACTTGAACCATATTCTTTGGGAGTTGCAAAGGGAGACAATTTTCAGAATCAAGTGGGGTATAGAGAGCTTTGAAGTAAACCCTGCAGTGGTGTGTGAGGTTCTCAGGAGAGTGGTAAGTTTCTCCATTGTTATCCAGAAGGTAGTTTATGTGATCGCGTTAGAAGTTCATCTTTGCTACCCGATGGAAAAACTTGGAGTTTCAATCACCCTTATTAATCCATTGGACATGTGACCGTTGTATCCATAACACCTCCTGCTGGAGACGTTTTAGGTGGTATTCGTATTGTAGGTCATGTTCCAAGTGATGGAGAAAATGGGTGTGCTGGTAATGTGTACCATATGCCATTAATCTGGTTTTTAGGTGGTTAAGGTTAGCAGATAGTGATCTGAAAGTCAATATTTTCCAGGACAACGCATCTTTAAAGATTGGAGCTTGCTCTCAAGTGTCACTAAAGGTGATTCATAATGCTCTCATCCCGTTTGAACTAGCTTTTAAACTATCTCATGAAAGCATGGCTGCAGAAGCCAGACATTCTCAAACTAGAAGGATGGTGGGTCGGTTCTCCTCTTGGTTTCGTCACACAGCAATTGTGGATAATGGCCGGAGCCAATGCACGGAAGATGCGTAATAGAATGGTCCCCATAAAGTTGCACCCACCATGCATTTGCAAGACCCCGGTCAAGTCTTACCAAGATTCAATTCAATGGGATCCGGTCATTACTCCATGTAAATGGGCTTCCCACAAAACCCAGGTCCACAAGATTAGAAGAGTCGATGAAGCCCCAAAAATCCCGAACAGATGCTACCCATGGGTCACTTAGGCCACCTTCATTTTCCGGTGTGTGTGGGGGGGGGGGGGGGGGGGGGGGTGGGGCGGGGCGGCGGCTTGATTTTTCGGTGTGTGTGTGTGTGTGCGCGCGCGCGTGGCGGGGGGGTGGGGGGTGGGTGGGGTGTTGAGACTAATGAAGAGGAAAACAATAGTCTATATTTATCGTGTCTTATGCGAACCGCTATTGAGATTTTGTCACGACCCGAGTTCAAGATTTGATTACATCAGGGTAATTCCCGAGTCGCGACCACACATACACCCGTGAACTCCGAATTATCCGAAGTTAAAATGAAATCCACAAGGGATATACATACTTTATGCAAGTGAGACATTCCACACACATCTGTCACATACACATATTGCGGAAGACATATACAAATGATATCATATACCTATGTACACATTTACAAATGTACAAAGTTCTTTATATAGAAATATCAAATTCTCATTCCTCTATTCATGTCATTCACTGCATATTTAAAATACGATGCAAAATGACAAGTATCTGAAGTTCTCAAAACCGTTTCAAAAAGAAACTCCCAAGTCATTTTCGCACTTAGATATCAATATCAAATGATATCTCGGCCATTCCACTCCACTAGTCCTCTTGAAGGAACCGGAGCGACCTCCTTCGCTGGCGCTACGGCCTCTGCAGGACAGGCACTGGCAACTGGGCCCATAATGTCATCAATAACACTAGTGAATACGACAATTCAACAATGTATAAACAGATCTATGATGGTACATTCTTTAACACATACTTAATATGTTCAAGTCTAACATTAGACAATTGTAAACATTTCGTACAATGACAACTATATATGCATTCAGAATCAAATGAGAATCATACACTAATTGGCAACTACTATAGCATTTCATTTCATTTCATTTCTTCCAAATGGAAGTATTGATTCAATTTTCAAATATATATTGTGGGATCTGACTAGTGTCCGGACCAGGGACAACTGGCATCATCACGGAACTACGGAACGCCCCCAAATCCATCTACTGCAGTAGGAATAATCATTTAACCCATTTCAGCTCTACAACGAGCTTTAACAGGACAGTTATGTAGTGCCAGACTCTAAGAATCAATTCAAATCAAATATGTCTCAAGTCAATGTTTAACCCATTTTGAGTTTCAATTCAATTCACAAATTCCATTCAAAATAATTGAAAGGAATGAATACTAATACAAATCACATAATAGACTTAAGATCAACAACATGTATGCATCTCTATTAGAGAATTAAGACCATTCACAACTCTATTAATTTAACGTTTAGTTATCTAATGTACCTGTTATTCTTGATGGTCATCACATTATATATTATGTATAGTAGAGTCCCCTTAATTAATACCTATGAAGGTTCAAAATAAACCAACGGTTAACACATATATTATTCAATCCCATTGAACAATGCTTTAAATCAAACTATAAATTCCATGGTCATATATAGTCTTTATAACCTTTAAGGCTTAGTAATTTTCAATTACACTATAAACAATCTCAAAACTAACTTACAAACCTATTTATATAAATAGAAAGGGCTTTTGATTCAAATTAAATCATTTCAGTCAGAACTCATTTTTGAGTCATCCGATCGATCGGAATTGTTGACGATTAGAATCTACGTTCCAAGAGCTTTCCAATAATGTGTGGAACTCCAAAATCCGACGTACGGATAAAAAATCATGGCCGTTTGAAAATCTGCCAAAAGTTTGAATCCTCAGAAGAAGAGTTCGAACATTCAGTGCAGGATGTTCCAAGCCCAAAACCAGCGAAGCCAAGAGTTTGAACGTTCAGTGCAGATTTTTCCAGACAGAACCTGTAAAGTTCTATTTTGCATTGCTTCCCAACTCTTTCTTTCCCTACATTTCCTATTCATTTCTAGGTCTTTCCAAAGACCATTTAAGTATTATTTGAGCCTCCAATACTCTATAAACAATCTAATCATCATACTATAACCATTTAACATTATAAACCAATTCAAAGGGAAAAAGGTTAAATATAACATTTAATGGAAGGTTACAAGTATCTATGCACAATGAACTGATTATACTTGCCTTAGCTTGAGGTCAATTAATAAGAACCCCTCTTTGCTTAGCTCAATTTGAGAAAAAATCTCCCAATTCAAAAACATAATTCCATAAAACAACCAAAAACAAAATTTCTTGAGTTGTTTGTGCTAAAAACTATTCCAATTCACCTACAGAACTTGGAAGTTCTATAAAAATCACTAAACACTCACCTTGAAGCTTGATGAAGAGAAATTTGAAGCTTTCCCTCAAACTCTAATACCAAGAAGTGAAGAAGCTTGATGGAGAAGATGAAGTAGATGAATTCTTCTCTCTAGATA
>QPKB01000006.1:6255629-6333341 GCA_003546025.1 Camphora micrantha | reverse complement strand
GCAGCAATAGCCGAGATAGAAGACTCAGTTGACTCAGACACACTCTGTACAGTGACTGGATAAGAAGAAGGACAAAAGAAGAATCTGTAAGAGGGATAGGAGGAATTTCTACTGCATCCTCAGTCTGTTGCAGTTCCTCTTGCACAGGAAGTTGTGGAGCCTCTAGCACATAGGGCTTATCAACAAAATCGATTTATCTCTTGCAAATTGGAGACGATACCGCAGCTATCCTACCCTCATCCCCAGAGGCATAATCTTCTAATAATGTAACAACCTCTTCAGCCGGAGAGGGAGGAAGTGCAATAGGTGAATGATGGGCAACCTGGGAACCCGAAGGCACACTTTTATCAACCCCTCTGTGTGAAGCACCCCTTCCACTCTTCTTTACTGGACTAACAGTCTCAATTACTCTTGAGGTCTTAGCCTTTCTTTTCCTTGGTTGACCTTCACCAGCACTCGAAGGGTCAGCCTGGGAGGGTATGGAAGTACTTGAGATAGGAGGACAGGGTTGATCTGGTCTCTTTCCTCTGGCCATGGTTGACTGGTTATCGACTCCATATTTATAGCCATTATAAGGCGAACACCAGCCGACACCCCCGTCACCAAGACCGATCTTCCATTCGGAGGCGTTGTGGACATACGCGTCCAAATGATCACAGTCAAAAGTCCCGTCAACGTCCGACTCCGCAATCACCCCCACCCCGCTGTAGTCATCTTGAAGAGCATATTGAATAGAAGTGTGGCCAATGGCATACCATTTGACGAAACCAGAAGTGTAGACCTGGTCGTTGTACTGTGGCAATATGAAGGAAACACCAGTATCGAAGAAGAAAAGACAAGCATGTAATGCATCCTAAAGGGTTGCATTCTTAATTCTCCCCCTAATCTGATTAGGATACCCCAGTACTCCCTGCGAGTAGCCAAACTGCTTACTGATTTGCGCCGGGATAGATGGTTGAATGTCAATCAACCCTTCTCTACAGAAGACCAAATCTGAGGGCCTAATGGAAACAAGCCATTCTTTCTCCCAACTGGTCAACGGCAAGATCCAGGTGTGAGATTTTTCCCTATCAACCGGACACTGACTATTGACCAGACTTGTGCAATGCAGATCTCGAATCACAACTGGTTTCTTATAGAAATCATAACTTCTAAAGTTATTTATAACTTGCCAGGTAGAATCAAGGGAAAGGCCCATATCGGTCGTTGGTGACAGCCTTGTAGAATGGCAACCCCTCTTGTTCTCCAGGACAGTGTAGACCCCGGCAATGGTATACAAACTACACATATAGAAGGTGTTCACTGAAGTATCTATAGTATGGCTTGGTGCAGCGCACGAGAAATCCGATCATCTTTAACCTTGTGCACAAATAGCTGACCAAAGCCGGAGCTAAGTGAACCTCATTCCAAAAGCCATCTTACAGGCGGGATAGATGCACCCCCTCGAATTTCTTTGCTAGCTATGGGGAAAATGACTTCGGATAACCAAACAGCCAGATAGGCAGCAACAAGACGTCTCTTTGGCATAACATCAGAACAAGTTCTCTCCAAATATGGGAGGAACTCCGGGCAATCAACGTAAGATGTGATGTACTTACGTGCCTTTCACCTGGGACTCAATGAAGAAGGGTCCACAGTCACCACCTTCTTCTTGAAGACCTTCGGATCTTCTAAGAACGTTATGTTCTTGGTTGGCCCTTTAAGCAGCATGGTCTTTATCTAAGTCCTGGCCTTGAACTTGTGGCGACTATCACAGGACAACTCTGCCAATGCAAAAACTTTTTGGAAGACGGCGCATAATTCTTCAGTCTCTCCCTCTAATTAAGATAGAATTGAGGGGGATGAACTCTTCATAAAAACCCCCAAGAATCGGGAGACTGAAGACATCACACATTTCAATCAAAGAAAACCCTAACTCTGAATTAGGGGTGATAAAGGTATTGGTAGCAGGGCAAAACAGCTCCATTATTGCCCAACATGACTCCTTCACTTTTGAAGGGATCCACCGAGATGTCACTCTCACTACTTCAAGCAACTCGGCATCTGTGAGGATGTCGCTACATTGGGATACGACTTCCCTGATCCATAATTCCCAATCTCTAGAAGGAGTGAACAATCTTCTCGGGTTGTGCTTTTACCAACCCAAACACTACCATCACCTAACAAAACTCCTAAACCGATAGTTCGGAGTTGCGGCACATTACAACCAACTGGTCTACACGGAGCTAGCATGTCAAACTTTGGTATGACGGATCCCTAAAAACCCGGGGCGTCATACTGGAAGATATCATTCTTGAAAGTGCGCTCGCCAGTTCCCCAAGCGATTTGGTTATCATGCCCAACTGCTGTGGTCGGCTTGAGGGCTAGAGCAGAAGAGCCACTTCTATAAGTATGTACGGTTGATACCGTAATGGCTTCCCCAATAGTATCAATGAATGAAAAAGTGATGTGCTCGGTGGAGTGACGTTCTTTGCAATCACTGCTATCGCTGAAGACACAATCGGGCTTCTTCAAGGACCCTCGATGCCCATCACTCCAAACACCACTGATTAGGAAATCGTGGTATAATTGTTTAGTTCTCGGGGACGTCAGGAGCTTAGCCTTAAATTTCTCCATTTCATTCTAGGCAATGTTGTCCACATTCTGGGAGATATGCTCCATCCTAGCACAACCCTAATGCATTATGTTGTGAGGAGAAGGAGGAGCTTGCGTAATTTTAGCAGCTGAAACTTGCAGAACTTCAACAGTAGGCTGCTTGCCTTTGGCTAAGGCAGCAGCATCAGCAGCAGAGGAGGAGGAAGCAACATTCATGTCTGTTGAAAAGAAAAGAGAAAATATTAAGTTAAAGAATCTTGCGAAATTTTGGCAGCATCTCCCCTCATTTTGAAAAACGGGCAGAAAACCCAGAATGAAAGAATATACTTAATTCTCAACCTCGGCAGGGCAGCAAAGTGCGTGCAAAGAGGTTTTCGAACCAAGGTTTCTGATTAAGTAGGGCAACTAAGTGCGCACTAAAACCTTAAGGAGACATGCATGCTGAATGAACGAATGCAAAAGGAAATTACAGCAGTCAGTAATATACAAAGAACAGCCAACGGCTAGAGTTCTTGGCTTAACGACTAAGTCTGAGACAGTACCCAGCAGCCAAGGTTTTGCCATTTCAGTGCCCAACGACTAATACTTAGCTATTTCGCTAGCAGCCAAAATCCAGGATGCAGTGGTCAATTTCTAGATTCTGTGAACCCTTAAATGCCGTTATCTTATTGGGCTCAATGGCTAAAGCTAAACAAAAAGTCTATCTGTCCCGAAAATCGGGACAGATAGCAGGGTTGAAAGCTAAAACTCCCCACAACTGACGACAATCGGTAACTAAGGCCAAATTCTTTGGCGGTCAAGTGCAAAGCCCTAAGTCTCCAACGGCCAGAAATTTCTCACTTGACGGCCAGCGGCTAGAGCATAAGATCCCGAAATTTCCAGCGGCCGAAAACCTAAAGTCATCGAGACTCAACGGCCGCAAGCCAGAATACCTAGCGGCTGAGTCTTTTACCGATCAGTGCTTAGCGACTATAGTGGTCACCTTCAGAAAAATTGGATGCCCACTCATCTCCTTCGTCGGTGACTATTATTTAAGTATTTGGCCGTCGCTCGGAAGCCATTCATAGGATCTCTGTTCCAAGAAATCAAAAAGGGGTAAAAGCCCCAAAACTTTCTGTCTCCTGCCAAATGAAAAGAAAATGAAGAAAATCAAAATCGACCCGCATGAAGCAGCAGGAAATAGAGCCCTTCACTGAATCCAGACGGCCGTTCTACTCAGGTTATCGCCCTAAAATCACTAGCTTTGGACTAAAATCATTTCAGTTAGGCCACTGTGTCGCGAAATTAAAACCCTATAAGTGGGTTTTGTTAAAAAAGAAGCAAAAAAGGCCGGAATCCCCAGAGTAAACAAAAAAGAAGATGAAAAAGGCAGAACCTCCGGCCAAAGCCAAAGCAAAAAAAAAGGGAGGAAAACATCTCAATAGGCGTTAAGAAGAAAATGCAGACATAGCGAAAGGAAAAAGTTTGCACGATATATTCATCAGAAGATTACCGGCCATTGTTCCCAAAACGGAGAAGAAGAAATTGCAGAAAATTCTTCGAGAAGGAGAAGAAGAAACCGGAGAAGGCCTGGACGCGAAGATCTCTGGGATTCTAGAAGCTCTGGAATGTGAAAAGTGAAGTAAAGAAGAAAGAATAAGAAATTAGGGGTGCATAAAAAATCCGTTAGATCCGTCGATCCGATCCGCGGATTTTGATTTGATCCAAAGGCCAGCGGATCGGTGGCAAATTGAAAATTGTGTAATCCGTTATCAATGGATCGGTGGCGGATTTGACCCTTAATCCGCGGATTCAATCCAATCCGATCCGTTGTCATTAAATATTAAAAAAATAATATATATATATAAATACTCAAAAAAATCCTAAAGTGTAGTTTGAAGGTTCTATGGATTTCTTTTATGAGTTTTTCTTGTATTTGTCACTCTTGCATCATCATTGCCTTACCATATATCTGGGTCTGTATTGTTGCTTATATATTTGGGTTGCATATTTTGATAGATATATGGGTTTTTTTTTTTTTTTTTTTTTTTTTTGCATTTAGTAAATTATTTGTGTTCATTTGATGCATGTCTGATGGGGTTTTCTTTGACAATATGTGTTGCTGCTGAGAGAGTAGTTCATTGGTTTTTTTTTTCTTTTTTTTTTCCATGTAATGTACAGGGACTGATTGAACGGATTAATCCGATCCGATCCGGTCATCCACGGATCGGATTTTAATAACTACGGATTGGTGACGGATTCCAAATCCGTCAATCCGTAGGTAACGGATTGGTGATGGATTTGGCCCAATCCGCACCAATCTAATCCGTGTACACCCCTATAAGAAATCAAACCCTTTATAGAGCGCCTGACACCTCGATCCTCGAAAAAGGCACAGGTGGTGGAGTTAATTGCTCAACTGCCGTTTCGGAAATAGAGCGACGCCCAACGGTTATTTTGGAACCACCGCAGCGGTTAATGAACGTGCAGGAAAAGACCAAGAACTAGCTGATCAACGCACTATTCAAGGAGACGCCGTTTGGACTTGTAACTGCTTTTTGAAATCCGTGGATCCACCAAAATTCAAAAGTGACATCATCAAAACGGTCCATTCGAAAATATCTTCGAATAGATTGGTCATATGCCCAATTTGGAGTCAATTTGCCTACCCAATTGCTCAAATCCATCAGAAACACAACCAACGCCACAAATTTTAACCGCTTTCACTCATTCCTAACAAAATCATTTTCATCACCAAAGACAAAAATTCTTGAAAAAGTTGTTCTATACCTCAGGGATTCTTCCTTGGGCCTTTTCCCATAATCCCCACGGAGACGCAAACACTTGATATCTATGAAAAGTAGAGCATGAACAGCTTTCAAAATAAATTTTCTACACCTTTCCATCAAAAAGCACATATTTGTGAAATTCCCTAGGCACAATGATTACCATGACATATTTCAATCATTGTACCTTGAGGGGGGCATTTGTTGACACACAAAAATTCATCTGCCCATATATAACATTCCCCAAGGCAAAATACTCATTTTTCAATAAAAAAAAAATGATGACATTGATGACCGCTAGAGTCTGGGCGACTACAGCAAGGGATTCTCCCAACAACTACTGTCTGCAAGGCCCACTAGCCACTGCGACCTTCAGCACACCAGCCGCTCAACACGACGAAGCAGTCGCTGGACATCGACTGAAAGATGACAGCGGGATGCCACAAAACTGGCCGCTGCACTTCGACTCTCCTAGCTACCTAACGCCCACAATCTCCCATGAACTGGCCAGTTTTCTCTTCTGATGGCCGCTGAACTTGCAAAAGGGGAACCAATAACGTTTCCCGTTGAAGACAGTTTTGAAACCACCTCCATGATCTCCAGCAGTTATGGCTCCTCAAAGGCTGTAAAAGGAAGACTTGGGAGAACATGAAGACATCTCGGATCCAGCGCAAAGAAGCCCAGAAACTCTACCATTTTCAAAACTCTCTCCTCCTTCATCAGCAAGGTGAGAATCAGGTAGTGGTGAACGCTTCTCATTGGACCTGGGCGATAGCCTCTAAAAGTCATTCTTTGATCCTCTCACCATGGAGGAAGGACAGAGATTGTCTTTACTAATTTGAAGCAAACTTCTCTGATTAATTCTTCTTCCTAAAATAGTGGTGATGAACTACAAAGACTAACAGAAGAAGCTAAATTGCAGACTTCTCCAATTCCATCTTCAACAGGCTCTTGAAGACAGGATACTTCTCTTCTCTTCCTTCGATTCAGATTTTCATTGTTTTGATCTTCTAAGCCTGACGAGGGGGTTGTATAAAAAAGTTGTAAAGAACCTACATTTCGAATGTGAAGCAAAGAATAACCCATGTAGACAAAAGTAGAGATGACTCTTCCTGCGTGAGCAAACATTCGTGCAAGTCATTTTTACATCTTTCTGTAATGTTCAAATGATGAAATAAAAAAGCTTCTTCACCGAAACCTTTATCTTTCCTTTTTCCTCTTTTGGTCGAAACAACATAATTACAACTCAAAAGTACAATTGCAAAGGTAGATCAATGTAGAACCAACCATTTGTGTTATTTTAAAAAATATCTTATGAGGTTATTTTCATCCAAAACACTTACAAATTTTGAATGGTCCACCAACCACCTCCATTCGCTTTAGCTAAAATAAGCTACAAAAAAGCTCGAGATAGAAAATGCAATTAGAGGTTTGCTAAACACTCTAATATGTAAATAAACTCTAAATTATCAAAATAAGAGCTTATTTTTTAGAGTTTTCAAATGCCTCCAAGGTGGGCTCATATTTGATTTGAGCTCGATTAAGAGTACCAAGTTCGGCAATGGATCAGCTCGATTAGCATCCAAGCTAAGCTCAAGAAGCAAAGTTTCAGTCGGCTCGGTTCTTTCAAATTTCCAAGCCGTTGGAAGTAGAGACATCTAATCCCACAGACAAGAAACTCTGTAGTTGGATGAAAACAGATAGGATTGATAAGGATATTTGGATGCTCCAATATATTGAGTGCCTTTTTTTACTCTCGCATGTGATACAGTGCTAATTTGATCCGTATAAATTACTCAGATTGGAGAATCATAAAACCGCGTGACTGGTGAGAAGAGATGTTACATTCTTTCCTACTCCTTTATAAAACTAAACACATGAAACAACATTTTTATCATGTCATCAGAGTACTGTCATCCATTATAAGAAAAGGAAAGGAAATTAGCATTGTTGAGTCTTCACTAAATCAGTATTGTTGAGTTGGAGTTGCTTCTAAGAAAAGAGAGGTTGTCACATGAAATTGAATTTCTAGGACTTCTAAGGAATAGTACCTTTTTAGTAGAGGAGTGAGAATTGAAGAAATAATTAAAAAGCTGAAGTTCAATTCCCAAATGGCCATCGACTGATCTTTACTTGGGAGGAAAATGGTTACCCGGCTCTACTCTGGTAAATGAAAACATAGGAAAGTAAGGTTCCATATACATTTCCTTGTTATTAGTATAAAGGAGTTTCGACGTATTAGTCCTCTGTAAATTTGGCTTTTCCAATTTCATGTAATTTAAAATTAATATTTAATCTTTTACACTAGATATTTAGACTAACAAATTATATAATATATAATATATTATTTTATTTTCTTATTGCAGTACTTTTCTTGTACATATAAATTTACTAATGTGAATTGATTATTATGAATGCATGTGAATAAATGTGTTTTTATATTTTATAAGAAATAGAATCATTTTTAAATTTTTTTAAAATTATTTTTTAAAAAACATGACTCTCCCGAGTCTCCATATTGACTCTATTCAAGTCTTTTTTTTTTTTTGAGTTGGACGAGTCGAGTCTGAGTCATGAGTTATTCAACCTTGGTTGAAACCCTTGGACAATCTATCTAAGCAAATCTAGCATTCATAAGAAGTTGGTATGACCATCGACGGAATGCACAAAGATACTTGGAGTAGAACTCATATCGCAACCCTATGTAGGAACCCATTTCACCATGAATGTCTACCAATTAAATAGCATGAGTTCTTAACAACATGGATGGTAAAAGCTTTCAACCAAAAAATATTGGTAAATGCTAAAAACAAAAGAAGAAAAAGAAAAATAGTTGGATTCCATTTAACAGAACACCCAATTTGCATGGAACCCACTTGAATAGCATGTCATTAACAATCAAATATCAGGGACCGGAAGGGTATAATATGGATGAAGGATTGACCATATATCACTCTAAGCATATATGTTGCCCCTTTCTTTCTAAAACTCTGAGCTTCACAGCAGAAAGAACGACTTAAATTAAAGTTTGAGAATAATTGAATCTATGTTAAACCGGAACAGTGGCCAATTGAAGGATTAACTGTGTGAAAGAGTTTGGACAAGCAGTAACTGTGTCCTATTGCACAGTGTATATAAAGGGGGTGTTTTGCCATTTATTCTTTCTTGAGTTTTTCTAATGCAAAAAATAATAGCTTTGAGTTGGCCCAGGCAACATCTACCAATCCAGGCTAGAATCAACTTCTATCCGTTTATCATCAAACCCCTATATATATATATATATATATCTTTTTTATAATAAAATATTTTTTTCTTCAAATTATGCATACAATAAAAAAATTAAGAATCTTCAGTTTTAGTTGCTTTTAAATATGAAAATGTAATTCCAAAAACCCAAAATAAAAGATGTTATCGGTCACACTAAAAAAAATTAATAATCAAATATGTCTTTTTTCACCTGAGTTTTAAAACTATTCCATAAAAATATTCCTCCCTAACAGGGGCCACTTATGATTCCATCTCCCTCTAAACATCTATCTCAACCCCAACATCCACCTCATTCCGCGTTGAATTGACATCGGACCCAATTTAACACTCATCTTGATTCTATCTACCGTTTAATTTGACGTCTATTTGCTAAAACTTATAATATGGGTGCGGTCTAAAAACATGCTTATCATGCATAACGTATGAGAGTTGAAAGACTCCAAACAATGACAATCTTCTCTTCTTTAAATCCATATAAACACACAACATAAAGAAAGCCATTGTTTTTCATCTTCTTCACTGAAATGAGAAACCCAATTCCTTGTCTTGCTTTCTGGTTATTCTTCTCCCTCATTTTCTCCAAACCCTCACTTCAAGAGACCTTCCCTCCTCTCCTAAATCCCAGCCTCCAACAAGCCTTTATAGCTCTCCAAGCATGGAAAAACCAAATCACATCCGACCCAAAGAACCTCACCTCTAACTGGATAGGCCCCAACGTCTGCAGCTACACCGGTGTCTTCTGTGCGCCGGCGCCCGACAACCCTCACCTCACCGTTGTCGCTGGCATCGACCTCAACCACGGCAACATCACCGGTTCCCTCCCAGAAGAACTTGGCCTCTTGACCTACCTCGCCCTCTTCCACCTCAACTCCAACCGCTTCGGGCCCACTGTCCCCAAAAGCTTCGCCGGCCTCTTCCTTCTCTTCGAGCTCGACCTCAGCAGCAACCTCTTCTCGGGCCCCTTCCCAAATTCTCTCCTCAATCTCCCCTCCCTGAAATACCTCGATATCCGTTACAATGAATTCGCAGGGGGGATCCCCTTCCAAATCTTCAATTTGCCATTGGACGCACTTTTCCTCAATAACAACAAGTTTCGGTCGTCAATTCCGGGAAATGTCGGAAACTCGCCGGTATCGGTCCTTGTATTGGCGAATAATGAACTTAACGGCTGCCTTCCCCGAAGCTTGGGTCAAATGGCGGGAACTTTGAATGAGATCATTCTGTTGAATAACAGTCTTGCCTCTTGTTTGCCTGTAGAGATTGGGAAGCTGAAGAATGTAACGGTTTTTGACGTAAGCATTAATGAACTGGTGGGGCCGATACCCGGTACGGTTGGAAACATGGTGAGCTTGGAGCAGCTCAATGTTGCACACAATAAGTTGTCTGGTGACATTCCTGTTAGTGTTTGTTCCCTGCCAAATTTGAAGAATTTTACCCTTTCTGACAATTATTTCAGCAGCGAGCCATCCATTTGCCTTGCACTTCCCAATAAGGATGACCGGAGAAATTGTATTTCCGGCCGTCCCCTGCAGAGGCTGACCGCCGAATGTGCTGCTTTCCTTTCCACCCCAGTGAGTTGCAATGGATCCCAATGTTTGCCGCCATCATCATCAGGAACTCCATCACCGTCACAACCACTGTCACCACCTCCATCAGTTCTGCAGCCCCCAGTTTACGATTATCCATCACCTGAGTTTCCACCACCACTTGACCTAACGCCACCGGAGCCCCCAGTTGATTACTATCCTATGCCCGAGTTGCCGCCACCGCTGGACCTACCGCCCCCAGGGCCCCCATTTGATTACTATCCTACACCTGAGTTGCCGCCAGCGATGGACCTAACGCCACCGGAGGCCCCTTCCAGTCCTTAGCAAGAGGAAACTTTTCTTACACAATTGTGTCATTCATGAGTATTCTTGTGATAATTAACGGGCCGAAATAGTTGTCCAATGGGTCGGCCACTCATGTCTTAAAAAAGAAAAAATGAAAAATTGGAGAATTAGGAAGGGATTAGACATTCCCAATTTGATTTTTGATGTGTTTGCGTCTCCATTTGATAATCTGATTATTCTATTTAAGTCCGGGCACTTCACTGGTGGATCCACATGATGAATGGCTTGAGTAGGCTGTACACGAAACCCCAATGGTTGGTTACCATGACGCCCATTGCCAAATTGTGGTTATGAACCCTTTTGGGCCAATTTGACAATTGAGTTCATTTCTGGGTCCACACCAAAATTATGTTTACCCAAGTGTCTGTTAAATATTAATATGAATAATAAATAATAAATTCTTTTCAGGTGAGCAATTTGGGTCCGCCAGGCTGGGAGTGAGCTAGAGGATGTGGTTCAAATTGATAGTTACATCTTCTAGGTGTTAGCAATTCATGGACATTAAAGAAAGCTGATCAACCCATTAACAGCCTCGAGGATTGTATTGGCATTTCCCAGAGTGTTGCTAAGAAAAATCTAATATGTAATTTAGGCTTCCAACCCTCATTACTACATTTTTATTGGGGAGATCCTTCTTTCTTTTGGTTTTTTTTTTTTTTTTTTTTTTTTTCCTTTTCTTTTGAGACAGTTAGTTAGCTTAATATATCACCAGCTCACATATTGGTAGCACTAAGATTTTGGTTGTGTGTCACATTATACATAATTTAATTAATGTTTATGTATCCTTTAGCTGTGATATATAGTAGCGGGGTCGGAATCTTGAGTCTTTATTTTTGACATTTATTTGAATTAAAAATGAAAATGGATACTGTGATATCCATGATATCCATTCGGTTGGATTGAGTTTCTGCTTGTACTATGTATTAAGAGTTGGGATTTTTGTGGTTTAGTGGATTGGCCAAGCAAACTTGTGAAATTCAAACGTGAGTTATAAAGCTTTGTGGGTGCCATATCTTGAACTCATGACCTGATGTGTTTAATCAAATGCCTAAACCATCAAGTAATGCTACAGATTAGCAAGTCATGAAAGAGCTTTGATATTGTAAGGCCCGTATCCTTAATTTTGTGGATTAGTGTAATTAATTAGGATTAAAGTTAATTAATTGGATTAAGGTTATGCTCTTTGCAAGGTGCATGCGTGAATCTAAGTATCTAACACCGACAACAAACCCAATGTCAGGTTGGGAAATTGTTAGATTGATATATCAATCTCCCCACTCTAGTTGTTGATACACTCTTGGATCATCCATAAGTTCTCCACTATTTGAGAATAACGTGTGATTTTGCTCCATCGGTGTGTCACTTGTGGTAGCACCCATCATCCCAATTTCATCTAAGTAGATCAAAAGTGTATTTTCTTTGACTTATGAAAATACCTTTATTGGACCTGGCAACTTCTATGCCAAAATTTTTTTTTAACTCTCCAAGGTCTTTAATTTCAAACTCTAAGCTCAAATGCTCCTTATGGACCTGCATTTCTTGTCATTGTTATGCGTAGCTTGACCATCAGGAACAAACACAGGAGGTAATTTCATGTATACCGCTTCTTGAAAAGCCCCATAAAAGAATGCGATTTTGACATCTAATTGATACGGTGGTCGTTGAGAATTTGCTGACCTTCACAGAATTCAGCTCAGCAACAAGGGAGAGCATTTCAAAATAATCTACTCCATAAGATTGTGTAAAGCCTTTTAATACCACTCGTGCCTTATATGGTTGGATCGAACCATTTGGACTATATTTGATGGTGTAGACCCACTTACAATTACCTACTATCTGCTTTACTTATGGAAGATCTACAATTTCCCATGCACCATTCTTATCCAAAGCAGTCATTTCCTCAAGCATAGTTGCCTTCCATTTTGGATTGTCCAATGCATCACTAACAGATCGTGGTATATGTTATGAGGAAAATTGCAACACAAAGACTTTATATGCTGGGGAAAGGAAGTGGTAGGACACAATTTTGACTTGGCTAGGTAACTGGTGAATGGGTATCTTACACGTTTGCCTTTTCTTAATGCAATAGGAAGAACTAATTCAAATGGGTTGAAAACTTGAGTACATGGTCAGTCAGAGATTTGATGCCTGCTTCTGTCTTTGGATTCAGGACTTCAGACGGCAATGCCCGAGAAGGTTGTTGGCATGCAAAAAAAAAAAAAAAACATGCATGCATACACCCCAAATAGATCAAAATTAGTCAAAAGCAAGCATGAAGGTCTATACTACATGCAAGGACTCAAAGTTGCCTCACTCAGCTGGAGGAAGCTCAAGATAAGCTCCAAAAGTCATTGGAAGCTCAATAGGAAGCTCAGCATTGAAAATCAACTCTATGTCCGAGAACCTTATGGTGCTCGGACCTAGACCCCAATGACAGCAGTTGGACTAGTCTGGGGAGTTCAAATCAAGGTGAATCTTATTCTAGGATATGAGAATGCATTTTCAAGATGTTCTTTAGGTCCTGTTTCTTTATAAGCATTTCTGACAGGAATTCAGGTTAACTATAGATCCAAGAATTCTTGTCAAAAATTCAATGTTCTTTTGGTGGAATTTCCGGTATTCAAGGTAGTCAGAATTTTCAAATGCCAAAAAGACGGAATTCCAAAATGCTAGCCCCTCCAAGAGCATTTCAGAATTCTGAAACTCTAAGAAGTTTGGTTGGGATTCCGGCACCCAACAAAGGACGCCAATCTTACAAACCAAAAAGTGGGCCCCATATTTACAATTGCAAGAATTGGGCCCATGCAATTCCTGTCAAGATGGGCCCATATTCATATTTTTAAACTTGGATTCCATGATTTAGTTTCTAAAAAATGGGCCCATGCACCATATACTTAAGGTTGATCCACATTGTAATTCTTACAGTTTGGTTCACAACAACAAAGGTGGGTCCCATGTGCTACAATGCATAAAATGTGTACTTCCTGTTAAGAATTTATGTAGCAATGAAATAGGGCATTTATGGAATGTAGGAATTTAAAAATTCTCAGGGAAGAATTCATATAGGAACCAAATAGAGAATTTTACAATGACAGAATTCAGTAGCATTTCAGAGTTCTAGCATTTGGAATTCTCAAACAACCTCTAGACATGAATTCCAGGAATTCTAGTAAAGAAACAGGCCCTTAGAATTTTAGAGGAATCCAAGATTATTTGGGATTCCAAACTCTAGCTTTCAGACCTAAATTAGAATTTCATGCCCAGCCAATTCCCAGGGGTCAAGCCACTACAAGAGGTCATACACAAGCTCCCATGGCAAGAGAAGTTAACTGATCCCAAGTCTAAGTACAAAATAGCTCAAGTCAATCAAAGTCAAAGCTGCTTAGATTTAGAGGGTTAAGATCGATTCTAACTGAATCCCAAGACAAAACTTATCCCCAAACCCAAGAATAAATTAAAGAGGCGTAGTCTCAGGCTTTGGAAGCAATTTGAGGTCATTTGGATCTATTTCCAACAGACTAACCCTCTAGGCCTGACAAAAGGTAAGTTATCAGACCTAACCCACTGTGATCCAAATTGGCCCACTTCTAAAGGTCAAATCATGATGAAAATTGTTCTAATGATCAACAACAAGTTCCAAAGAGGTTTCTTGCAATTTCAAGGTCATTGGAGACAACCTAGATCAAGATTCAGTTCAAGACAAAGATGCTCGGACCTAGAGGCTAACCAAAGGTCAAATGATGGTACCTAAGTGTCTAATGATCACTTCAAGATGTATTCCTCAAAGTTTCAGACCAATCGGAGATTATTTAGGCCCACTTTCCATATATTACCTCATTAGGTCCGATAAAGACACTGATTGTCGTACCTAGCCTTATAGAGAGTATTTTGGCATACTTCTCAAATTGTAACTCCTTAGAACCGCCACAACTTCCTCCCATGCCTATAAATAGGGTCATTGGTCGTTCATTCCAACACTTCATGTTCCTCACTCTCTAAACACTCCAGAGTGCAGAGACTTCTGAGACTTAGAATTTTCAAGTCATCTTCTTCCTCCTTCAGATCTCTCTTCAAGAAGGTGAGACCCTATTCGAAAGTGCTTATATACAAATGTTTAGCGTCGTAAACTTAGTCTCCAACCCTCTGGAAGTGTTCCTCCAGAGGGAAAGATTAAGTAATCGTGGCCTTAACAACCGCTTCCACTTTAAAATTATGACTGCTCAGTCTTCCTTCTTTGTTCTTCTCACTCAAAGGAGTAAGGGCATCCTTAGTTGAGGCTCGGTTGTTGAAAAGTCCAGGACCTCGAGGAACTAATTAGATTAGTTAATTACAGTGTCAGTTGATTAAGCTCATTTAAACGCCAAACATGACCGATTACTTATTAGGATTGTGTGTGCGAAGTTTAGTTTAGATCCGAATTCATTTGGGTATAGTAGGGGTAGTTAGCAATTTCTAGAGAATTTAGGGGTTTTTTCGTAATTTTATATTTTTGAGATTTTGGTATCATTGAGTAGATATTTTAATTTTCTTAACTTTATCCTTCTATATCATCTTGATCCGGAACCCCAAAGACCCTCTAAACCAAGCCTGACCCAAAGCCCATTAAACTCTCTTTTCTCTCTCTCCTCATTCCTTTCTCTCTTCATTTATTGTTCTCTCTCCTCGCTCATCTCATTCCCTTCCCTCAATCCACATGAGTCCATCCCCACCATCCCACCCATCTCACTTTCCTCTCCCTTATCCATTATTTCTTTCTCTATTTCCTTTGTTCTTTCTTTTCTCTCTTTCCTCTCTGCTACGGTTCTTGTCACGTCCCCAAAATACAAGTAGGGAAAAACGTAAAAAATAAGAATAAACATTCATTTTCCTATGTTTAATACAATACAAGCACCCAAATATAGACCCACAAAATTTTGAGACATGATGAGTCATAATAAAATCTTTGCGGAAGCATTAAATCAATTGGTATCGATATTAAAAATCAAACCAACACATAACCAACTAAATATTTAAGGTTTAAGTTGCCAAAATAACCTAAACAAAACAGCTAAATAAAATTAGGTGCATTATGAATAATTTGCTACTAAAATAATCTCTATAATGCAAGTCACTTCCGTGCGGACTCAGACAGCTCTGTAGGTATCATTGGCATTCCACTCGGGTTCGTTAACTGGGCTCAAACACTTTAAACATTTGACCCTCCTCCGTCTCCTCGGCAAGGTAGGGGTCGGTACCTATGTACCAATAAATAAGGTAAATAGCAAGCACTAAATCATAATTTATAAATAAAATACAAGATCAAGATGAATAAAGATAGGTAAAGATCATAAGCGAATAACGATGTGACAATGATGAAAAGAACGTATAACCTAAATCCAATCTACACAATAGAGCAATACAATAATCACATAAAAGCAATGCCACTGCTTTGGGTGGTCAGCCCTAACTATCTCAATCACGTCAGCGGTCATAAACAGATCAATAATCCGGAATACCAATCAAACAATCAATTCGGATGTTACAGTGTCCGTACACATCGGTGATCAATCGTCCAATTACAACTGCAGTCGTTCAATTATGACACAATCGATGTACATATATATATACATATCATAGTAGAATAAATGTAGTGATCTATAAAACTCTGACATAAAAACCTAAGTCAAAGTGAAGGACTGGCTGCACAACAATCCATAATCAAATACCAATAAATCATTCGAATAAACCTTTACAATATTTCAATCAATTGCCAAGCCACATCACAATCCATATCCAATCAATGTAGGGTATGCAACTAACAAACAAACATTAATCTCAATCATGTATGCAAACCCGAAAATCAAGGAATAATCACAAACCAATCCTAAGGTCAAACGTAAGGTCTCGTACCCAATAACTACATGAATCTCTAAATAGATAAAAGATCAATGCATCCCTTCATAATCAATGGCGCATAGACCCAATTAAGGGCTTTCCATAGAGATGTATTGAGCTCAAATCCACTAAGATTTTCCCGAGGTCATACGAGGCACTAAGCTCCATGTTAATAAGATACCATGTGCCCAGACGGTATTTACTCGGTCCAATGATCCAAATATTAAGGTATAAACATATAATTTTAACCCATTAAAACCAAAGATACCATTTAAATTTTAATTTGCAAGTAACAGCCTTAATTTATAATTTTAGAAAACCTAAGGATTCCATCTATAACATTTTCCAAATTCAATTCTTTATCAACTAGGCTAAAGGGTCTAATTTGGGTTCATTAAAGGCTAAGGGTCTTTTTTCCTAATTTCCAGAAACTTAAAGGCTAGGTAAATAATTTAACCAAACTTAAAGTCACATGGGATTACATCATCACCATGTCATAACACGCTATCCTCTTTATTCCTATTCTTATCAGGTGATCAGGTTATCCCACTCTCTCTCCTTCCTATACATGTTAGGTCATCACCTCCCCACTTAACACACAACTCTTAACAGAGCTCAAGTGTTTCACGCCTACAGCCATTGGATGGGTTGGATAGTGGGCCCACTAATCAAAAACCCATGATAAGTCCCACCATCAAGGTCGGCCAGGCAAGTAAAGCCAAATTATTGAACCATATCCACGATCGAATGGCCAAGTGGGTCCCACCATTGCCTGATGTCCAAAATAAAACCCTCCTGCAATTGACGCCCAATCTGTGTAAAATCCTTAGATAAGGGGCCAGAAGAGACCTAATCCCCATGGGTCCACCACCATCAGGGTCACCCCTGGGTCCACTATCGAATCTAAGGTTCTGATCAATCATTAGTGGGGTCCACCTAGGTCCCATAGCCAAGCACACGGAACGTCCCCAATTGCCTGCATCCTAGAACTGTTCAAGATCTGGTTTTCCACTAATTTCCAATGGGTTGCATAGAGTCCAATTCCAAGCGAACATGTCTACCTTATTATCCAATTAACACAATCTTAGTTGTGAAGAAAAAGAGGTTTAAAACATAAACACAGTGTGCTGTGGGCAATCGACAGTGTGAGGCACAGTAACAGCAATGTCCGATCTCATGGGATAACCCCCCTTATCTCCGATCACATCACTGCACAAAAATCGCATAACCACATTATCATATGAAAGGGTATCAAAGGGTTTTTACATGTATGAACATGCGAATCAACGAGGAAAACAATTATTAAATCTATAAATTATTGTTAGGTACTTGCCTGAGGTTCGCGGTTGAGGGAAACAGTCTATAATCCTATTGCCAAAGCTTGATATCCCAGAGAAAAGTTGGAAGAGAGAGTTGTGTGTAAAAATAAAAGAGTGCGGTGGTATTGTATAAATAGGGAATGGGAATAGGACTTGTAATCTAACTTAAATTCAAAAAAGATTAGAGTTTATGGTTCTAAATAGATAAGAGTTTGGATTTGAGGAGAACTATACCCACTATATTGGGCCCAAGTTAACTATGGGTCAAGTCACCTACCCAACAAGCCTAACTTACCAAACCTAAGCCTAACGCGGTCCCCACTTAAACTAAGCACGTATTTAACTAAAATACAATCAATTACATAATAATAATAAAATAGATAATATATATGTATATATATTAAATAATCAAAACACCACAGTTCTTCCTTTCTGTTTCTTCTTGTTTTCTTTCATTTATTTATCTCATATTAATGGACCATCTAACCTCTATTGTCATCATCCATTTCCTTCATCACGATCACAAGACTTGAGCTTCCCTCTCATGCCATTTTCAAGGTCATTCTTCCATCTTCATTCTTTAGGTTAGCTTCTTTCTTTTGAGTAGGGTTTGGGTATTCGGTGATTTCCTTAGAAATAGTGTTAGGTGGGTGTTTTAGCATATTAGCTCTTGGTTTTGTGTAGTGATTTGGTTTGATTTGTTTATTGTATTTAGGTCTGGATTTTGGGCATTTAGAGCCAAGTTTGTGGATTTGGGCATGTTGTGATTTCTCACCAGAAGGCAAGTGAATATGTGTTTATTTTTAAATAAATATGCATATGTTTTTATAGATTTATGATTTTGATTTGGTTTAATTATGGTTTTTAATTCAGTTGCTTAATGGTTTGGGTTTATGGAAAATAAATGTTAGAATGAAATGGATGAATGAATGGAATTTAGGAATGGAATGATGGGTTATACTTGATATTTGGAAGGGAGATGGATTGGATGTTGTGTAGAGGGCTTGGCCCTGAGTTTTCAGTACAGGAACCGTAGAGAAGAAATGGATTTTGGATCCTTGAATTGAAGCTTGACAGAGCTTCAGAATGAGATTCTGGGGGAATTTCGTTAACCGAATTTTGGCAGTGCTTTGGACTAAATTTCTTGGAGAAATTGGATCTTTTCTTTATATTTTTATGACCTTTATGCCAACCTTTGAAACCAACTTAGCCTCTGGATGGAAGAAAAGCCTTACATAGTTCAGGATTGTTTCTACTATTGATCTATTAATCCAATGATGACCATGGAGTAACTAAAATGTAAACTATTTTCTATTTAGAAACTATAATTTTTACTTAGGAATTTATGACCTATTGGTTACCTTTGAACCTAATAATTGGGACTTAGCACATGTTTTATTGGAAATTGTTGTTTTTCTGTTTATATGAATAATTAGTATGAATTTTTGTATATATAAATGAACACTACTAAGCTAATTAAATCCACATGTGAATATAACGACTGTGCAGCTCGATATGAATAGGTTAACAGATTATCGTGAAAACCCGAAGAACTGTTGATCACCATAAAAAGAATTTATGAACAAGTTAACAAATTACCGAAAATCTAGAAAAAAGAACTTATGAATAGGGTCAAATGCCCGGAATATTTGGTGGGTAAAAGAACTTATGGATAGGGTCAGGACCCGAAGTGCCATGACTTATTGTCATGGTAAAAGTCTAAGTGGTGTATTTTTTGATATAAGAATATGTTTTGGATTCAATTTATGAAACTATGGATTGGATTTGTAAATAAGAGTTTGTGATTTTATATGAAACTACGAATTTTGGGTTTCTTCAGAATTATGGAATATTTTTTTTAATTGCTTTCCATTGTACATATATGTTTCTATTTATATATATTCGTATGCCTGCTAGTCGGAGCCTAATGATGCTATGTTTGAATAGGTACTTAGCTCATCATCTACTAGAGAACGCGAAGATGTTGATTCAGGTGATACAACCTGATGGTGAGTACGAGTAA
This sequence comes from Camphora micrantha, assembly GCA_003546025.1. Taxonomy (NCBI): domain Eukaryota; kingdom Viridiplantae; phylum Streptophyta; class Magnoliopsida; order Laurales; family Lauraceae; genus Camphora; species Camphora micrantha. Next base: position 6,313,606 of record QPKB01000006.1, on the reverse strand, counting down.
TGTGTACACGACATTGTCATTGTGACTAACACATGAGTGCTTTCATTTTAAATGGATAGTTTATATTTATTTCTTATTATCATAGGTCTTGTAGATATTTTTTAAATTAAACTATTTTTGTATCTTTTATAAACTTTAATTAAGAAATAGAGTGAATGTGCATACTCTGAAATGTTATTTTGTACCTTTTGGTTAAATAATAAGTTCCGTTGTATTCTTATGGTGAATTCATGAAATATTTGTTTCTCACTGCGGACTTCGATCCTAAGGGACCATGATTTGGGGGTGGGAGGAACTTGGATGGTTTGTTTATTGAGTATTAATATTGAGCCCCTAATCTCACGTTGATTCCCAGGCCCATTCCGAGGACGTAACAGTTGTGCAAGCCCCCTTTTGGCTTCATTTTGGTTTTTCGTAACAGTATGGCCCAACGTAATACAACCCCAAATACTCACTGGCAGATTAACTAAATAATGAAAGTGGTGATCCTCTTCCTGATCCTACATACTACCGACAGCTTGTCGGTAGTCTAATATACTTGACTACAATCAGGCCAGACATCAGTTATGTAGTAAATTTGATGAGTCGGTATATGACCAGGCCTGATCATCTCCATTTAGAAGCAGTTCAAAGAATAATTCATTATCTTATTGTCAATCCTCACAGAGGCTTATTCTTTCCTGTTGACTCTCCAATGACATTGATTGCCTATTCCGATGCTGATTGGACAGGTTGTCCTATCACATGTTCCATAACTGGATGGTGCATGTATCTAGGATATGCTCATATTTCACGAAAAGTTAAAAAACAAGAAAAGTTTCAAAATCATCATTTGAGCCAGAATACTGGGCCATGTCTGTAGCATACTAAAAAATTCTATGGCTTCGTGGCATATTCGCTAAACTTGGCTAGACACAAAATTCACCCACACTTCTGCATATGGATAATACCAGCACAATTCAAATTACAGAAAGTTTAGTATTCCATTAAATAACGAAACACATCTAGGTTGATTGCCACTTTATCATGGATGAATACTTACGCGATGTTATCTTTTTTCTGTTCATATCCTCCGGCCTCCAAATTGTTGATATTTTAACAAAGCTCTTCCTCGTCCGCGCCATTAGTTCTTGACAGACAAATTGATGCTTGTTGACTCACCATCATCAATTTGACAGGGGGGTGTTAAAAATTCCGGGTCCATCAGGCCAAAGGCCAACTTGTATAACAAAGCCCAAATCCTTTGTTTAGTCAAACTCTAACATCCTGTACATATTGTATATACTATATTAGGACAAAGATGATTGTAAAATGACTAGATAATTGCTAATTTATAGCCCAAATCAAGCCTTGTACAATATTATATATGGAGATCAATCCATCGTGGGGAGATCCATCCCATTCCATTCAATTTGTATGTAGCATTGCATTCTCCGACAGTAGCAAATAGTTATATCTACGAAGTAATGTTTATTATAGTTAGATTCATTGAGCTTTACATCACTCTCTTTTCAATGCTATATAGTAACATCTTTATATATGAATGACATTTCAATGATTTTCACTAGAACTGGGTTGCATATCATTGTTAAATGTATTGATCTCCATTTCTAAGAGGATGTGCTTCCTAGTCATATGTTTTATTCTTGGTAACCCTCGGTACTCATAGTTATATGTCTCTAGCAAATGTGGCATGTGTTTCTACAGGTATATATGTTTATTTCTTCCTTGAGTGTATCTTTCTCTTTCTATCTCTTCTTCCCCTTGAACCACATAGTCAAACCTTTGTTAACTTCATGACAAAAAGGGTGAAAAGAGATTGAGAGGGAGTGACAGACTCAAGGTGAGCTTTAGACACAATTAAATCATGTTATATTTGCTAATGTTTAAGGGGGAGAATATATCCCACCAAAAACATGTTTTCAGTGTCTTATGCAGGTATATATTACAGAGTCAAGCATATTCTCAGTGGTAGATAGTGTTTAGAATTATAGGGAAGTTATGAGTCTTTTGAGTTGTAACTGTTGTATTATTTGTAAAGACTATGGGGGCATTTGGCAAGTCTAAATATTGCCTCTATTTGTCTTAAAGATAGAGGTTTAGATAAATAAGACCGTTTAGATGGTGTAACCAAAATGTCTATATAAAGCAGACAATAGACAATTTATACCTATTTGGAAAGAGCCCTGAAACATACGTCTTCGGACAGACAAAACTGTCTAAAGCGAATAGAGGAGGAGCTATAGTGGTCAAACATGCCTCACCATTTTTTTTTTTTTTTAAGTTCTGGGGAATAACATCAAAATCTGAACCATTGGATGTTTTCAAAATCCTAAGAATGGCTAAGGGGTCAATTGTGAATCGTTGATCATTCGCCAATCTCGAAACATGTGTACAAAAATGTAGACCCTTAGACTTGATTTTTCGAACTTTGTGGGCCCCAATATCAAAATCTGAGCCGTTAGTCCGCTTCATAATCTTGATAATGGCTATGCTACAAAATCTCAATTCCTAATTTCTCGTGGATCTCAAGAAATTGGAAGAAGAATTTGGATCGTTAATGAATGTAGACATAAACTTACTGAGTTTTCACATTAATTTCAATGACGTCTCCTTTAACACCAATCTGAACTATATAATCTCTTTTGGACCCAAAACACGGACAATGTATCATATTTCTACCATTGATAATTTATGGATCTTAAGTTATTTGTGATTAAATGCGGGCCCTTATATTTGATTTTCTGAAATTTATGGGCCCCAAGAAAAAAATATATACTGTTAATACTCTTCACAAGCTTAATAATGACTATGCTACCAAATTTCAATGTCTCACTCCTTTCGGATCTCGAGAAATTGGAGAAAGATTTTGGACCATTGAAGAATGCAGACATAAAGCTGACCGGGTTTTAACGTTAAAAAACCCAACCCGATTTTTTTAAGTAATTTCGATTCTGTCTCTCTTAACATCAATCCGAACCATAGACTCTCTTTAGGACCCAAAATACGGACCATGTATCAAATTTCACCTGTTGATCATTTCTTGATCTCAAGTTATTTGTGATTAAATTCGGACCCTTATATTTGAATTTTTTTTTTTTAATTTGTGAGCCCTAGGATTAAAATCTAAACCGTTGATCCTCTTCACAAGCTCACTAATGTATATGACGTCAATTTCCAACTCCTAATTCCTTGCATAGCTCTAGAAATTTAAGAAAAATTCGAAACATAGGATTCTAAAATGTCTATTTGAAACTATGAATTGGTCTTACCAAGTCGTCTAAAAAGTAAAACCTTTACCTTACATAGAGCTATTCTACACAAATCTATTTTCCACAGATTTGTTTCATATAGATAAGAATTGTCAAACAAGGCCTATATTCTTGTATTCTTGGTTGTAATTGACTTCAAGGTCTATAATTGTCATGCCCCCCGATTTCGGGCCCATCGAATTTCTAGTCATGACGTAGATGTATCTAATAATCAGATAATTCATAAAATGTGAGAATAAAGATTTTCATAAAAGAAGTTAGAGCGAAGAATAATTACGTTAAAGTTGCTAATAGTAATGATTATCATATGTTTTACAACAATAACTAGTATACCCTTACAACAAAAGGATAGCTACAAAATATGAAAAGGTAAATTGTCCTCTAAATCTAACAACTCTTAGCACAGTAGGCCCCAAGTGCATCACTTTAGCTAGTCCCACGGTTAGCCACAACTGTTTACATTTTGCACTAGCAGAGGTAGCACTTGCTGCCTGCAAGTATCAAGATGCAGTATGTGAGGACCTGTCCCTTTAGTGGCGTAATTATATGCTAATTATATCTAATTATAGTATACTAATTATATCTATACTAATTGATAGGGGTTAGCAAGGGTAGTTTAGTCATTTCCTAGCAATTAGGCCTAGTTTATAGGAATTAGGGTCTTTTCAGATTTCGAGATTTGTTAGGGGTCTAATTGGACTTACTAGGATTTTTTAGCAAGTTAGAAGCTCCTAAATGTAATTTTTAAGTTTCAGGAGGGTTTCTCTTGGAGATTTTGCAATCAAAACCTTAAATACCCTTTAATTCACTCACAAAGCAATTAAACAAGTTTAGGCATGTTGGATATCTCACCCAAACCAATTCTTATATGACTAAACCCACCCCACGCCAAACAACCATCTCTCCCTCTCTTCTCTCATTTCCCTCTCATTTCTCTCTTCTTCCCCCTCTTCCATTTCAGTTTCCCTCAAATTCCCCTTCTCCCTCCATCAAAGAATTCTTAGATCTATGGTTTTCTCCACCAAGAGATCAAGAGACCCTTGAAACTCCCGCCATTTCTAAGCTAGAAGACCTTCCCCATCAATTAGATTTCCTTCTCATTTTCAAAACAAGTTGAATTTCTCTCCCTAGCTCCATTTTCTTGTAGATCTTCCTTTTCCTCCTAGAATTCACCCTTCTTACGCATTCTCTCCATGGGAATTGGGTGTAGGAGACTTAGATCTCTGTAGGTATGAGATTTGGTGGGATGTGGTGTGGATCAGAGACTTTAGAGCGTGGATCTTATGGAGTTAAGCCTGGATTTAAAAGGTCAAGCAAATGAGCCCTCATTTGGACTAAAGGCAAGTACAATATACTCATTTAGCATAGAATGCATGTTCTCTTCCTTTGATTGCTGTAAATTTCTATTCTATTGATGATTTGATCCATAGATCTATTTTTTTTAAGCCCTGTTTATGGTTGATGGCCATTGCTGGATGGGATCTCCCATTTGGCAGATCAATGGCCCATGGATGATGGAGTTGTGACGGATTATGGGATTTCCATGTGTTATGATGAATTTGGATGAATTTGAGATGGAATTGAAGGAATTAGATGGAAATTTGGATGAAGATAAAGGTTTGTGTAACTCTCGAAATTCAAAAATTCGTATGTACCCAGTCGACCGCCCTTCAGGATGTCGACTAGTGATACTGCGGACTTCATAATAACTGAGAGCAGGTTTGTCAGGCTTTCCTGAGAAATCCAGTGTTGTCGGTCAACCTCCCCTTCTTGATGTTGCCCGAGTACACTACATAACTGAGAGCACATGACAGACTTGTTCCCAAGTAGCTCAGTGTAGTCGGTCGACCACCCTTTCAAGTTGTCGACCGACCGCACTCCATAAATTCCAGAATCGAGGTCTGGTTGTGGGGTTTGTACTACTGGACCCTCTGTGTACCGGGTCGACCGCCATGTACCTAGTCGACTGGGTATAATACATAACTAAGAGCAGACGTGACAGTCAAACCCTGACTTCTTAGTGGAGTCGATCGACCGCCTCCTGCAGGATGTTGATTGCATACATTACGATTAGTGCAATTCAGATTCTGATTGTTTTGTGATTTGATTTGTTATGGACCCTATTGACCTTCCATGTGGACCCTTGTTGATGTGCCGAACATGAGTAAAGTGCTGGGCCTATCCTTGACCCATGTGGCCACCCAAAGTAGGGTCTAGGGCTTTGAAATGGAATCTGATTTGATTGTTAAATGCGATCTTAGATGCCTTGTGACTTTAGAGCACCAAATACGCTTATCTTAGCATCCAATATTACCTTTAATGATTGAATTGGGCAAAGTTGGGCCTTAGACCTCAAGATGTGACGTTTACCATGGTTCGACTAGTTGATACTGCTTTCCTTGACTGGTTATGGATGTTACATGATTACATATTCTTTCCTTTACTGCTTACTGATGTTTTATTATTGTCTGTCCCAATTAATAAATGGAAAATGAGGACCTTGACCCTGGGTTGACCTAAAGGTGACAATGGATGCGTATGGAGGACATTTGAACCGTTCCTGTGCCTAGGTAGGCTATCCAATGGCGTTATGAATGGATGTATGACATGCCATTGGTTCGATGTGAGCTACTATACAAACCTCAAATAGTGAATACTGTAGACCAAGAGAACAATCATAATGATAGTGGATGTAGGTGATGTTGGCTGAACCATTATAAATTTTTTGTATCCATCTCATTTTGATTTTTTTTTTCTTGTCATTGGCATATCTTTTATGATTGTGAGATTGACATACTTAGTTACCTACACAAGTGCTATAGCTTTGCTTGTTCTTAATTTACATATCTTCTGAAGTCATTACATTGCTTTATTTTGGATTGCTGTTGATCAGTTCATTGCCCTTATCAAAGTTATATCTTACGTTTCAATTTAAGTGATCACTAATTGTGTTTTTGAGACTTTAATTTGGTTCATTTTGTTAAATTTTTAGAATTGGTCCTACTCACCCCCTCTAGGGCTTAGCATAGTTGTCTAACTTGAACTTTCATAACGATCATCACGAATGACACCGGCCGTCACGGGCGGGAATGACTTATCTCGATCCGACGGGTACGATAACCTGCACCGAAATTTAAAATCATATGTAATATAGATGGCAACACCATCATATTATGTAATTATACTGGATCGAGTGTTAGACAATAGTTCTTCTATGTAGGTTAACACTATAAGAATGCTGTCTGCACGGCGGCACAAAGATTTAGGAAAGTGGGCCTAATTGACAGGCCTTCATAAAATAATTTTGCTGGGTGTGAATGTGATTCTTTGTGAGTACAACGTTTTCATGGTGTTGACTTGCTATAATTAAATCATTAGACGGTCAGGTCCACCTTCATCGCATCATTTCGGTAGGGTGATACTATCTTGATCACATTGGAATTTATTGGCTTCACTTCTTGAGATTTTTTCCTTATTGGATTAATTTGGATTAATTCCAAGGCTATACAAATGTGGCATTCTCAATTTCTCTGAGGATTCCACAGGCTGCACCAAACGGGAACAAGAAAAAAATTTATGGGGATTCAATATCGGTTGCACCAAACATATCATGGAAAAACCGTAGGAGAGGAATTCTCACTCTTCAATCCTGCATAATTCCTGCAGAGAAAATAAGTTGAGGATTCCTCACGCCAAGGAATCGACCAACTGTTTCAAATGTGCCCTTCCTAAAAACAGAACTTTCCCAGGGCTGCTCAGGATAGGGTCTACCGAGTACCGGCTGAGGTGGAGACCACATATTGCCATGGTCCACCTCAGGGGTAGAGTAATCTTGAATGTCCCCTGGGTTACCAAATTCTTCTCCTTCTCATTGTCATTCTTCTCGCCAAAGGCAGACAAGACAGTATCATGATGCTCTAGGCTCTTTGATTTGATTTAATGTTTTTAATTCTGCATTCAGTTTCCGATTTACTTATCTTTCCAAAGCTCTGATCTTTCCACCAAGCACCTGATCAATCAACATTGAAACACCCAAATCCAATCTACCCAAATGATTCCTCAAACCCATTCCATCACCTCTCCCTCAATCCCTTCCATGTTCCTTACAACCACCCAATTTCCATCTCCCCACCCCAAAACCATATCCTTCTCCACCACTTTCTCTCCACTCTCACTCACCAAAAGCACCCGTTTCAGACCTTCAATGAAAAACCAATGTCTCAGATCTGTGTTTCAGGCACCTAGATGCTCTATTTCTGTAGCTGAGATAGTCCCAAAAGAAGATCTTCTCACAAAACCCTCTCCAGCTGAGGTTTCCAGGACTATCATGGAGCTTTCTTCTGTGGGTACCCTTTCTACTCTTGCACAGGATGGGTGGCCTCTGGGCATTGGTGTGCGGTTTGTTGTAGACGAAGAGGGCACACCCATCTTTTGCTTGAATGCTTCGAATCAACAATTTTCAGTGGATGACAGATGCAGTCTCCATGTCAAGGTAGTTTCATTTTCCTTCATGGGTTTGTTTTGTTCTGGAATTTTAGCATAGATTTGTGGGATTTCTTATATGTGTTTCTGTAATGTGGTGGTATGGAACATTCATTTGGTGGGTCCTGGTTTTGTAACAGCAGTGTCTGAAAACCACACTGATTGGATGATACTAGGCAGCTGATTGATTGGCCTTTTAGTGTTCAAAGCTGACCGTGGTTGATCATAGTTTGTAGGTCACCGGTTGGATGGTTGAAATTGTTATCCCACCAAATTGCCATTATTGCCTGCATAAATTGAATGGCTTTGATGGGTTTATATTTTCCACATTGCACGTAATTGGGACACGTCTCTCCATGATCTAGCAGATGGCTCTTTGCATCAGTCCTACTTTGGATATGATTTCTGTACCAATCCCACTGATGAAATTTTTCCTGTTGACTTTTACCGGGGGCACTATTCTTTTGTGTGTCCATATTCACTAGCTGATGAGATGGTTGAGAGTGTTTGGTGATATGTTTCTACTGTTGTCCATACTCGGTGTAACACAAAGAATGAATGGATATTAATACAGATCAAGGATTTTTTAAATCTTTTCACCTATGATGCACGGATAATTCAAAATAGCCGATGTGTATCCGATACTTCACTTTTCATATGTAAAATCTGTGTCCTTTCCGTGTCCATGGTGTGTCGCTTCCGTAACCATGCATCATAGCTGCTCACTGTGCATATAGGTTAGACTCAGCTGTAATTTTGATTTGTGGAGAAAATCTTGTTAGAGACATTTTAAAATGTTTATTCTTTTAGTTTATGATGGCTTCTTTGTTCATTGATGTGTGCTTTAAGTCAGTTAGAGCAGTGTGGGACACGGACTCCACAGTGTACATTACAAGGCAACCTTAACAAAGCAGAGGATGGCTTAACTTTGAAGGTACTCTCTTTTTATCTTGTGGCCCTTTTCTTATAGATTGCTTTTAAAAGTACTTATATCCTTACCATTCTGTTACACTTTGTTGTTCATTTATTAATTTGGTATGGTTGAAGAGTAATGAAACTGCAACAATTTATTTATATAGTGGCTTGATAACTGATGCATGTTGTACTTGAGAAGAGGGGAGCCCATGCGTAACTCCCCCATCATGTGATGGTGCCACGTTTGGCTTAATGAGGATTGTGTACTTGTGTTAGACAGTCATGGCTGTAAAGCTTAGTTAGACCCTTTATTAAGTGATTCTTTAGTGGAAAAGCAGATTAACAAAGCTGAAACTGGACAAATGGGATGGGGTTTTAATGATGAAGTATTTAACACCAAATTTTGCAACTTGGATGTTGAAGTAATTAGTTGTTGCAGATGAAATAATTAATTCTTGGGAGATTGACACCCAAACTCATTAGGCCTGGCATAAAATGCTTTGGAAAGCACTAAACCAGTTGTTAGATTTATGTCTTCCATGGCCGCTTTGCCTCTCTCTTCCTTTATATCTTCAGTAGGTTGATCTAATTCTACATGTTCAATTTGATTGACGTTGTCCTCATGTTTAAATGTGGCTTCATCGAAATTTCCCTTGCCCTCCTCTTTTTCTTGACCTTCACCTCGATAATTATCCCTGTAGTGATAATTTTCTAAATTGCTAAGTCTGATTTACATGTTCAATTTTCTAAATGAGGACGCACCTCAATGGGGAAACCCAATTTCCATTAATCAACCCTCTCAGAACTTTTCTTACAATGCATATAAATAAGAAAGAAAACTTGGTGGCTAAGAAAACCTATTATACTAGGAAACTGAATAATATTGGAAGCCTAATCCTAATTAAAATAAAATTAGAAGCTAACTTATAATTACTGAATTAAAATTCCTAAATCTACTTTGGCCCTACACATGTGGCCTGAGGTCTATCTGCATCACAATCACAATAAGATTCTATTGTAAGTAAAAGGAAACTTTCTAATCTCTCTATATTTTAGCTTCTACTAAAACTAGAAAACTTTGCATGATCTGAAGATCCTTCTTTTTATTTTTGCTGAAATTTCTTGGCATGTGGGCTGGTCCCAATGGGCTGGCTGATCATGAATCGGCCTGCATTAGAATGGGGAAATCAGTCCTACTCAACCTGTTTTCATTGCTTAAGAAAATGAGCCGTTATATATCTTGTTTATTTAACATAATTGGTTGAGCGGTGCATTGGGAGGGTGTCCATTCACATCACTCGTCTATCAAGAACATTTTTTTTATTGTTTTCGACTAAATGAATTACTGTATACTTGCTTGCTTCTGATTTTACATTGCTGACTTGCGACAATTGTATTTTATCTTCTTTAAGAGAAACTACTAAGAAAAATCACTTTGAGGAAATGAAATAGGGGTTCTTTTTATGCTAAAAGAATTCCCCTATCCAATGCTCGTGTCCATATCAGACTGGCAAATTTATCTCAAAACTTATGATTAGTAAAGAAAACAAATTGTGGAGATTAATGCCCTCCTATGTGGACAGTACTTTTATTCTTATAGTTTGTTATCATTTCTGAACTATTTATGTAGACTCCATTGTACTGCTATCCTTAATGATACCTTTTCATTTGAAAAATTCAAACACACCACTAATGTATAATTTCACATATCAATATAATTTTGTGGACATATCTGGCTTGTGGAAGTTCCAGTAAATGACATCTCATATCAATTTCCAATAATGATATCTGTTAAAGTGTAAAGTATTTGATAATAGGCCCAGCCCACTTGTATGATTATAGACCTAGCCCACTTGTAAATATGAGATCTAGTCAAACCGTGTACAGAATGATAAAACCATGTATGCTACGATGTCTTACTATACGTAGAGATTTACTTAGGTTTTGTTTCCATGATACCAAGATTGATGCAGGACAAAAAGAAATCTAACCTAATATGATATGATGAGATCAGAATTAGACTTAATAAACAAAATGAACATTAAACACACCATTCATATTAGTAAATATTGCAATCTAATGGGAAAATCAGTAATTGATCCCAAAACGGGCTTGCAGTCCTGCAATAAATGTCCCTCTCAAATGAATGGGTAAGATCCCAATGGAAGATAGAACTCCCAAAATGCTTAGGGATTGCCCAATTGTGCAGAAGTCGTATTTCTTGTATTCTATTTGGGCAGGGATTTGGGTGAGATAAGTCTGGGTTGAGATCCAGCGACAAGGGTCGCAGATCTGATGAATAGAATCTTAAAAGGAAATTTAGGGTTAGAAAGATTGCTCATAGGAAAAGAAATAGAGAAAGAGAAGAGGATACCTTTGATTGGGTTCTCACCAAACTTCGATCCGGAGGCATAACGTCCTTTGAGCAAGGGGAACCCAAGAGACTCACAGAGAAGAAGAGGGAAAATCCTTTCCTTTCAATAATCTCCAGGTTTCATTACAAGATAGCATAGCATAACCAAGAAACAAACCAATACACTTTATTTATATTAGCCCTAAGTGATGACATCATCACATAATAAAAAGAATAGAAAATAAAAAAAACGGAATAGAGGGAGGGAGGTCTTGTGCGCACAACTCTCGAGGCCATTTTCTCTTTTAAGTGGTGGCCCCCTTTCTTCTTTATTCTCTTCTTCTTTTTTTTTTTTTTTTTTTTTTTTTATGAACATGGCGGCGCCCACCCCCCCCCCCCCCCCCCCCCCCCGTTTTTTTATGACTCATTCTTCATTAAATAACTTGGGCCCCTCTCAACTTTAAAACCCCTTTATTTCAACCCATGTGGTACTTCCCAAAGTGGGGCCTTCTATGTGATTGCACACATGGGGCCTTCTCTCTTTCAAATGGTAGATCCGCCAAAATTCAACCGTTGGATATCATCGTAATGGTAATCCAACGGTGGATTTATGACATCTTGGCGAGCAAAGTCATGATACACATCATCCATCCACATCATATCTTGATCCGCCACCCTACGCTTCCTCCTTTGGTAGACCTTGAAGGAATTCGGAGAATTAGGCATGATGTCCCCATCAATTCCCCTCGGCTGAGAAAATCTCACCTCTGGTGAGATAAAACTATCGTATCGCTCCAGGAGGTCCGGATTGAGACGCTGCAACTCATCACGTGTGATCCATGTGCTGTCATGCTGCGGATAGTTCTTCCACTTGACAAGGAATTTTTGAATGCCTCCTTGCCTGGTAGAGACCAATTGGTCATCCAATATGTCTTCCACAATTTCTTTCCTATGAGCTGTAGGTGGGGCAGGTGGGGGTAGGTTGTGGGAATTGGTTTTGGAAAAATGATGGATCAAAGTCTTTGGGTGCTTGAGTAGGAGAGGCATTAGGAGACGGGTTGGCAGAAGGTATTGAAGACCCTCGAAAAGGAATAAGATCCTCTACATTGAAAGTAGAGCTGATTCCCATATCAGATGGAAGGTCTAAAACATATGCATTGGGACCCAACCTCTTCAAGATTTTGAATGGACTAGTACTACGGGCCTGCAACTTCTTGGCAATTCCTTGTGGGAACCGCTCAGGTCTTACGCGGACCATAACTTCATCTCCCACTTGAAACTCAATGTGCCGACGGTGTGAATCAGCATATGATTTGTAATATTTATTTTGCTTATTAATTCTTTGTCTGATCTCATTATGCAATGCATGAATGTGATGGATGAAAGCATCAGCTGACTCAGATGGACGATGAATGGATGACATGGGCATGAGATCTACAGGCATCCTAGGTTTCTAACCAGTGACAGCTTCAAAAGGACTCATGCCTATGGATCTATTTACCGAACTGTTATATGCAAACTCCGCAATCGGTAACACAGACTCCCATGAACGGACATGCTCACCAACTAAACACCTCAGAAGGTTACCCAGACTCCTATTCACTACCTCTGTTTGACCATTGGTCTGTGGATGGTAGGCAGATGAAAATTGCAGTCTTGTTCCCAAAACTTTCCACAGTGTCTTCCAAAAGTAACTAGTGAACTTGACATCCCGATTAGACACAATTGTTTTTGGAACACCATGAAGACTAACAATGCGCTCCATAAAAATTTTCGCAATATGCGAAGCATCAGATGCTTTGGAGCAAGGGACAAAGTGGGTCATTTTAGAAAAACGGTCCACAACAACTAGTATGGAATCATGTTGTTTGTTGGTCTTTGGAAGCCCAAGCACAAAATCCATACTAATGTCTTGCCAAGGGGCATGAGGCACTGGCAATGGAGTGAACAACCCCGTGTTATGTTTACGCTGTTTGGCCAGTTGGCAAGTGCGACAGCGTTCAATGGTGCGCGCGACGTCTCACTTGAGACTTGGCCAGTAGAAATGATCCTCCACAAGAAGAATGGTTTTGTCACGACCAAAGTGGCCGCCTACTCCACCAGCGTGGAGCTCCCAAATGAGAAACTCTCTCATGGAGGTAGGGGGGATGCAAATTTGATTTCCTCGAAAGATATAACCATCTTTTAATGTGAATCTATCAATGCTCTGTAGAGGATTATAAGAAAGAGATGCAAACAAGTCCCCGAAGTCTGGGCATGATGGATAATCATCTCTTAAACGATCAAACCTAGTGACTTCCACATTCATGGAGTGGATTAAATTGACTCTGCGACTTAACGCATCAGCAGGTTTGTTCTCCACTCCTGCCTTGTGTTTCAAAACGAAAGTGTACTCTTGCAATAGTTCGACCCATTTCGCATGTTCCCCTTTTAGTTTGGATTGGGAATTCAAGTACCGTAATGCCTCATGATCCGAGTACAAGTACCGTAATGTCTCATGATCCGAGTACAAAACAAACTCTTGCGGTAACAGGTAGTGTCGCCCATGTTTTAACGACTGAACTATTGCATAGAATTCTCTTTCGTAGTTGGAATATTTCTTCCGTTTAGCCTCATTCAGTTTCTCATTGAAATAAGCAACGGGATGTCCCTCCTGTCTCAGAACACCTCCTATTCCAACTCCAGATGCGTCGCATGCTACTTCAAAAACCTTAGAAAAGTCAGGCAATCGCATGACAGGAGCTTCTGTCATTCTGGTTTTGATTTCCTGAAAGGCTTTTGTAGCAGCCGGGCTCCAATTAAACTCCCCTTTTTTCATACAATCTGTAATTGGAGCCATGATGGTACTGAATCCCTTGATGAAACGACGATAAAACGTGGCTAGACCATGGAAACTACGTACCTCATGAATGTTGGATGGAGTCTTCCATTCAACAATCGCACGCACCTTTTCAGGATCAGCGGACATACTGGCTGTAGAGACTACGAAACCTAAGAATACCACACGATCTGCCATGAATGTGCATTTCTTAAGGTTTGCGTACAATTGCTCCCTTCGCAAAGTACCACAAACTTGCCACAAGTGGTTTGAGATGTTGTTCCTTAGTATTACTATAGATGAGGATGTCATCGAAGTAAACTACTAAGAATTTTCCAATGAATGGCCTCAATACTTGTGTCATGACGCGCATGAAGGTACTTGGTGCGTTGGACAATCCGAATGGCATCACTAGCCATTCATACAACCCGTCCTTTGTCTTAAAGGCGGTTTTCCATTCGTCCCCAGGACGAATTCGAATCTGATGGTAGCCACTCTCAAGATCTATCTTAGAAAAGATAGTGGCACCAGCCATCATGTCGAGCATATCATCTAACCTGGGTATCGGAAACCGATACTTGACAGTGATCTTGTTGATCGCTCGACTGTCCACACACATCCTCCAAGTTCCATCTTTCTTTGGAGTCAAAAGTGCGGGAACGGCACAAGGGCTTAGGCTCTCCCTAATGAAGCCCTTGTTGAGGAGTTCATCCACCTGCCTTTTCATTTTTGCATGTTCCGATGGGTTCATTCGGTAATGAGGCAGATTAGGCATCGCTCCTGGGACAAGGTCAATTGCGTGTTGGATGTCACGCATGGGTGAGAGTTCATTTGGTAACTCGTCAGGAATGACATCCTGAAACTCCCGGAAGACAGGTTCCACCTCATGTGGAATACTAGTAGGTGGCTCTTTAGGAACTTCCATAGTCACTACGGCATAAACAATGGGGTCTTCCTTGGAGCCCTTGCTAGTCCTTTCTTCCAAATCAGCCTGGAACTCACTAGCACTCAAAATGTGTTAGCCTTTTGTCTTAGGACTTGAGGCACTAGTGTTGGCTTTCTCATCATTCTCCCTCTTGCCAATTTTATCTTTAGGGGGTAATGGATGCAACTTCACCTTCTTATCTTTGAAATTAAAGACGCAGATGTTAGTACGTCCAAAGTTGGTGACATCCAAATCGTAGATCCAAGGTCTCCCTAAGATAATATGTCCCACATCCATGGGGATCACATCACACCACAACTGGTCCTGATAAGTGGACATGTTATTGGGACCAGGCAACGTTGAGTGACGGGAATAGATGTAGAATCTACCCATGACACGCGATAAGGCTTGGGATGGGGAACTGAAGTCAAGCCTAAACGAGACAAATTATTGGCAGAAACTACATTGGTACAACTTCCACTGTCGATGATGACCTTACAGCTCTTATCATTGCATTTGGCATAGGTATGAAAGATGGAAGTCCTACGCCAGTCCTCATTTTCTTGGAGGGTCAATGCACATCTCACTACCATCACACGAGGTGGATCACCTTCCGTTTTGCTCAGTGCATTTTCATTTCCAAGACATGAGGGGGCAAATCTAAGAAAGAATACCCGATCCTCTGGGTCATCACAATCATCATCACTAGGCACAAAATCTGGGATGTAGTCATCTACTGCTGGATCACTTTCACCCTCCACTTCCTCGATGCAAAGGTTTCGGGTGTGGCAATCACGGGCGATATGCCCAAATCCGTGACAACAGTGACAGGTAACTGAATTGCTCCATTTAGAGCTGTCACCAGCGATTCCTTTGCCTTTACTGTCCTTGATGGTAGGCGGTAAATTCGCGGGAGTCTTAGGAGGTTGACCTCCAAAATTTGATTTACGGCTCAAAGAGTAAGGCTAAGGCTTAGAATCTGTTCCGTGGTAATCACTACGCCTAGCCTGTTTACTTTTCATGGTAGACTCAATGTTTTGCACTACTTCGTAAATTTCCTCTAGGCTAGTTGTTTTAACAATGATTAGTTTCCGCTGAAACTCTTGACGAAGACCCGTCCTAAATTTGGAAATTCTAGCAGGAAGGTCTTCTTGGACCCTACATCGAAGGTTAAGTTCCTCGAACTTATTGATGTAGTCAGTCACAGACATACTACCCTGTCGGAGGTTAGACCTTTGATCTAAAAGTCTATCATGGTAAGACTGGGGTAAGTATTTAACCCGTAAGTGTTCCTTCATCTCATCCCATGTACCAATGGGTTCCTCTTGACGTTGATGTAACCTATGCTCAACGTCCGACCAATACAACCGGGCTTGACTTACCAGTTTCATTTTGGCAAATCGAATTCTCCTCTCCTCAGACATGTCATACCACTCAAAGTAGTAGTCCATGTCCGATTCCCAATCGGAATAGGCTTTCGGGTCAATGCGACCATCAAAAGTTGGTGCTTCTATCTTAACACTCTTCATGGCCTGCTCATCAGGATTCCGTTCTCTACCACGAGCCCTACGGTCATACTGAGCCTCGGATTCGAGGTCAGAATCATCATTGCGCTCATGACCCGGTTTCTCTCATGGTTCCTATTACGATTACGGCGATGTATCATATCACCGTGTTGGGTCCTCTCAATGTGTTCAAGACGAGTCTTGAGCTCCTCAGTTTGGGCTTGTGACTGTTGCAGAAAGGCATCCAGTCGGGCATCGGTGTCCTCTTTATTTTTGGCCAAAATTTCCTGGATACTCTTAGACAAATGTTCTTGAATACTCTTAGACAACTATTCAAGATTCATTTTAAGATGTTCTGGTTGAATGTCCTTACCACTTCTTGTGGGCATGCAAATGCGAAAGAAAGACTATGATGGCTATCCCAATGATGTAGTGCAATAAGATGTATGATGACCCAACTTGGGCGACACCTTTTTTTTCCTTTTTATATAATGACTCCCTAAGCAAACCCAAGCTCTGATACCAAGATTGATGCAGGACAAAAAGAAATCTAACCTAATATGATATGATGAGATCAGAATTAGACTTAATAAACAAAATGAACATTAAACACACCATTCATATTGGTAAATATTGCAATCTAATGGGAAAATCAGTAATTGAACCCAAAACGGGCTTGCAGTCCTGCAATAAAGGTCCCTCTCAAATGAATGGGTAAGATCCCAATGGAAGATAGAACTCCCAAAATGCTTAGGGATTGCCCAATTGTGCATAAGTCGTATTTCTTGTATTCTATTTGCGCAGGGATTTGGGTGAAATGAGTCTGGGTTGAGATCCAGCGACAAGGGTCGCAGATCTGATGAATAGAATCTTAGAAGGAAATTTAGGGTTAGGAAGATTGCTCATAGGAAAAGAAATAGAGAAGAGAAGAGGATACCTTTGATTGGGCTCTCACCAAACTCCGATCCGGAGCCATTACGTCCTTTGAGCAAGGGGAACCCAAGAAACTCACAGAGAAGAAGAGGGAAAATCCATTCCTTTCATTAATCTCCAGGTTTCATTACAAGATAGCATAGCATAACCAAGAAACAAACCAATACACTTTATTTATATTAGCCCTAAGTGATGACATCATCACATAATAAAAAGAACAGAAAATAACAAAAACGGAATAGAGGGAGGGAGGTCTTGTGCGCACAACTCTCGAGGCCATTTTCTCTTTTAAGTGGTGGCCCCCTTTCTTCTTTATTCTCTTTTTCTTTTTTTTTTTTTTTTTTTCTTTCTTTTTTTTTTTTTTATGAACATGGGCCCCCTTTTTTTTTTATGACTCATTCTTCATTAAATAACTTGGGCCCCTCTCAACTTTAAAACCCCTTTATTTCAACCCATGTGGCAGTTCCCAAAGTGGGGCCTTCTATGTGAATGCACACATAGGGCCTTCTCTCTTTCAAATGGTAGATCCGCCAAAATCCAACCGTCGGATATCATCGTAGTGGTAATCCAACGGCGTATTTATGACATCTTGGCGAGCAAAGTCATGATACACATCATCCATCCACATCATATCTTGATCCGCCACCCTACGCTTCCTCCTTTGGTAGACCGTGAAGGAATTGGGAGAATTAGGCATGATGTCCCCATCATGTAGCCTAACTTAGGCAATGTACTTGTAAAGTCTATATAAAGAAGAGAAATTCAAGAAGGCGGCAAGTTGAATTGGAGTATTTCACAGAAAACTCTCTCTCGTTATTGTGTTCTTTTGCATATGCTTTTGAATGATATGGTATCAGAGATGGTGAGATCTTTACTCGTGTAAGGAAGCAACCAACTACTCTGGTGAGAGTGACCAGATTCCACAGATCACCTGCGATCATCAGGAAAGGGAGCAGATTCTACATATTTCATGGGGCCCACCCGCGATTATCAGGAGAGATCTCTGTTTTGATACCACCTTGGTCGCTGCTACTTTGAGGATTTTTTGGTGATTTTTTGAAGATTTTTCGAGCTTCAGTGGTAGGCCATCAGGACCTCTTTTGGAAATCACTATTTCTTTGTGTTTTTCTCATCAATACCGTACAGTTTCTTGGATATTGACTATTTCAATTGAAACTTAGATCTCTTGTTTCGACACTATTAGATCTACCAACCTACACGGTCTGATATTGGATTCGATCAAACAGTGGGGTCCACAAAGCCTGACGATAGGTTTCTGTAGGTCGCCTAATATGTTTTTTGTCCTGTTTTTGTTCAACAAATCACAGATCCTGATTTTCTGTGATCTTTTGGCTATACATTGCTATTCTGCATCTTTTAGTAAAATTTATTAGGATCTCTGGTGGCTGTTGTGTTTTCGAGTTGCCGATTATTGTGCTTGAAGTAAGAATGCTACCGGTTGCTTTTTTTTTTTTTTTTGCTAAGAATATCTCTGCATTGATATTATGGAGAAAGGTGATATCACTTTGATCAAGTTTAATTGTAAAAACTATACCACTTGGCCCTTTCACTTCCAAATTTACCTTAAGGGTAAAGAACTCTAGGGACATCTTGATGATTTAGATCCCAAATCTACAGATGAAAAGCTCCTAGCTAAATGGGAAGTTAAAGATTGGCAGATCATGACCTGGATATTGGGTTCTACCAAACCACAGTTTATCCTGAACCTTCGCCCATACAAGATTGCAAAAGAAATGTGGCTCTATCTAAAGAAATACTTACAGGAAAATTCTACTCGAAGGTTTCATTTAGATATAGAAAATTTTGTGGACTAATTACGCTGAGATTATTTATGCTGACATCCCTGCTGCCTCCTTATCTTCTATTCGAGAGATCCATCAGACGAGTCAGCGTGATCGGTTTCTGATGAAGTTACGGCTACAATTTGAAACTGTCCGTTCCAACTTAATAGCAAGGTGCCATCCCCCTCACTTGAATCATGTTCAGGTGAACTCCTTCAAGAGGAACATCGCTTGGTGACTCAGATACAAGGATGAAAATAGCGGTAGCGGCCCTTTGCCAAAACGCTACGTAGCGGCGTAGCGGTGCGATTTGAAAAAATGGTCAAAAAAATCTAAAAATTTTTGGGGAAAATCTAGAATATTGGAAAATGAGAAAATGTTTTTTTTTTTTTTTTTTTTGCAAAAGTAACTGAGGTAAGGGGGCGTAGCGGTCCCCTCATTGTATGAGGTCCTATATATCTGCGAAACACTCTCCATATTCACTATAATTCGGCGAGATTGTGTACTTTTTGGTGTTCTTTTGAACATAAAAGGGTAGCAGAGTTGCATAAAAATGTTATTTGGAGAGGAAAAGAAAAGAAATAAGCATCATTATACATTTTGAAATTTTTTGAAAAGTAGGAAAATTTTACACCTCGTAGTGTGCGTAGCGGCCGCTACGGATGTGAATGGTGCTAAATGCCATTTAGCGTAGCGGTCTTCACCGTTATGCCCGATCTACGTAGCGGCCGCTATTTTGATCCATGCTCATATAGCACTTGCACAAAATGCCCCTGCTGCTCGTATCGATATTGCGTATATAGCCTGGGGTAAGCTTCAAGCACGAGACATGAGCAAGGTCAAATGTTTTTGCTGCCAAAAATTCGAACATGTTTCCACTCAGTGCGACCATAAGTTTTGTTTCTACTGTAAAAGCAAAGGTCATGTTCTTCTGGAATGCTGGACGCGACCTTAGAATAGGCCATAACAACTAAGAGCATATTCTGCACATCTTCCTGAACCTTCTTCAATAGTCACGTCTGCACCGCCTGTTGCCGCTTCTTCTTCTACCTTCCAGAGATGGCCTAACAAATGATTATAAATGCTTTCTCTGCACTTGGCCTGTCAGGTAAGCCAACATCTTCAGTATCCACCTGGTATATTGATTCAGGGGCCTCCAATCTTATGACACACTCTCCTGCCAATATAACTCATATTAGGGAGTATGATGGAGACCTCTGCATTAATAATGTTGATGGTGGCAGTGTTCCCATTACTATTGTTGGCCAGGTTCCTCACTCCTTGCCCTTACATAATGTTTTTTTTTTTTTTTTTTTTTTTCTTTTTTTCGCCTCGCTAACACAAATTTGTTATCTGTTGGTCAACTTGTTGATAGTAATTGTTCCATCCTTTTTGCTCGCTTTGGTTGTGTTGTGCTGAATCAAGTGTTGGGAAAGGTGCCAGCGAAGGGCCCTAAGCAGCGTCGACTGTTTCCTCTCCAGATTTTATCACAAGAACGGCTCCCTTCAGAGTTTGCTTTGTTCTCTCATTCTAGTCATAATAAATGCTAGTTGTGGCATAATCGTTTAGGACATCCTAATTCCAAAACTTTGATGTTTCTATTAAATTCTGGTTTGATTAATGATAATAAAGTTTCTTTTAATGTTGTTTCATTTAATTGTGATAGCTGCAAGATGGGAAAAGGGAAAACCCTTCCTTTTCCTCTTCATGACTCTTTAGCCATGAAATGTTTTGATATTGTTCATAGCGATGTATGGGGTATTGCACCTGTTATCTCTCATTCTCATTATAAATACTTTGTTACATTCATTGATGATTATAGTCGTTTTACTTGGATTTATTTTTTGCATTCTAAGTCTGATGTTTTCTCCTTTTTTTTTTTTTTTCTTATGTTGAGAATCAATTTTCCACTACCATTAAAATTCTTAGGTCTGATTTGGGGTTGGGGTTGGGGCGGGTATGTTTCTAAGTACTTTCAAACCTCCTTGCAATCCAAAGGCATTATTTCCCAGCGATCTTGTCCTCTCACCCCCAACAAAATGGTGTGTCTGAATGGAAA
Source organism: Camphora micrantha (assembly GCA_003546025.1). Classification (NCBI taxonomy): domain Eukaryota; kingdom Viridiplantae; phylum Streptophyta; class Magnoliopsida; order Laurales; family Lauraceae; genus Camphora; species Camphora micrantha. The sequence continues at coordinate 6,292,542 of QPKB01000006.1, read as the reverse complement.
AACCGACATCTCTTAGATATTGCTCGTTCCCTTTTGTTAGCATCTTCTATTCCTACTCGGTTTTGGCCCGAAGCACTCTCAACAGCTGTGCATCTAATAAATCGTTTACCTTCTCTAGATTTGACAACCAGACACCTTTTTTTTTGACTTTTTTCAAAAACATCCTCTCTATGATCATCTTTGTCCTTTTGGGTTTGTGTGTTTTGTTCTTCTCCCTCCCAATGAACGCATTAAATTAATAGGACAGTCCTCCAAATGTGCCTTTCTTGGTTATGCTCTTAATCAAATAGGCTATCTATGTTATGATCCTCAAGCCAAAAGAATTTGAGTTTCTTCGAAATGTCTGTTTCTTGAAAATCAATATTTCTTTCCAAGGCATTGTGATTTGAATGACTTTGTCTCTTTATCTCTTTTACCACCTTTTTCAGACGCAGCGCTTCCCCCTGTTACTCGTTTTAATCCAAATTTTGTGTATGAACGATAGAAGGTGACAAATGACCCTGCCTCTGGGTCTCCCACTACGCCTACCATTCCTGCACCTAATCCACCTTCGGATCCTCCTACTCTTCGATGATCCACTCACCACATAAAGCCACCTGATTGTTATGGCTTTACTCATGCTTCATTATTAACCACTTTGTCTTCTGTTTCTATTCCTAACTCATACTCTCAGGAAGTACAACATGATTGTTGGATATTGGCTATGCAGGAAGAACTTACTCCTCTTCAGACAAATCATACATGGGTTACTGTTCCATGCCCTCCATCTATCACACCCATTGGATGCAAATGGGTATATTCGGTGAAATTGAAGTCCGATGTAATCTTGGATCGCTACAAAACCTGTTTGGTTGCACTGGGAAACAGGCAAGAGTATGGTATTGACTATGAGGAGACTATTACTTTGGCGGCCAAAATGACAACCGTACGCACAGTTCTTGCGATAATTGCCTCTCAGTCGTGGCCCCTATATTAGATGGATGTGAATAATGCATTTCATCATGGGGATCTTAAAGAGGAAGTCTACATGCGTCTCCCTCAAGGATTTCCTTCTTCCAAGACCTGTGTCGCTCGTTTAAGACGCTCCTTATATGGTCTTAATCAGGCACCCTGAGCCTGGTTCGACAAGTTCCAAACTACTCTCCTTCAGCTTTCGTTTCTCCAGAGCCTGTATGATCCTTCGATGTTTACGCTTCATTCATCTAGAGGATCCATAATTCTCCTTGCGTATGTCAATGATATCATTATTACTGGCCCACATAGTGATATGATTTGACAGATACAGGCCTTTCTGCAACATAAGTTTCATATGAAGGATTTGGGACCTTTGAATTATTTCTTGGGTTTAGAAGCTCATCAATCAAAGAAAGGTTTGTTTCTTCATCAGCACAAATATGCTACTGACCTAGTGGACCTGGCCGCTCTAGGTGATTCTAGCCCAGTCGACACCCCTTTGGAAGTGAATGCCAAGCTTCGTCAACAAGACGGAGATCTCCTTCCTGATCCTACATTCTATCGTCGGTTAGTTGGTAGCTTGGTCTACCTAACCATCACTCGACCGGCTATCTCTTACGCTATTAATCTGGTCAGTCAGTTTATGACAGCTCCGCGGCATCATCATTTGGCGGCCGTCAAACGAATTATTCGATATATCCTTGGTACTTCTACCCGCGGCTTATTTTTTCCAGTTGGAACACCGCTTACACTCACTGGTTATTCTGATGTGGATTGGGCCGGTTGTCTGGACATACGCTGCTCTACTACCGGATGGTGTGTTTACTTGGGAGACGCCTTGATATTCTAGAAATGTAAGAAGCAAGATAAAGTATCAAAATCTTCTATGGAATTAGAATACTGAGCCATATCTTCCGCTTGTTCTGAGGTTCTATGGCTATGCGGGTTGCTCTCGGAGCTTGGATTCTCACAGACTCGGCCAACTCCTTTTCATGCTGACAACACAAGTGCCATTCGAATCACTGAAAATCCTGTTTTTCCTGAGCAAACCAAGCGTATTGAAGCGGATTGTCACTTTATTCGGGATGAGTATGATCGCCAAGTCATTTCTCTTCCCCATATTCCCACTTAGCTACAAATTTCTGATATCTTCACCAAGGGCTTCCATGGCCGCGACATGAATTCTTGGTTTGCAAATTGTTGCTGGTCGATTCCGAGCATCAATTTTTTTTTTTTTTTTGGGGGGGGGGGGGTGGTTAAAGTGTAGAGTATTTGATAATAGGCCTAGCCGACTTGTAAATATGAGATCTAGTCAAACCGTGCATAGAATGATAAAAACGTGTATGCTAGGATGCCTTACCATACTTGGAGATTTACTTAGGTTTTGTTTCCATGATTTGTAGCCTAACTTAGGCAATGTTAAGTCTATATAAAGAAGAGAAATCCAAGAATGTAGCAAGTTGAATTGGAGTATTTCACAGAAAACTCTTGTTCTTGTGTTCTTTTGCATATGCTTTTGAATGATAATATCTGCATCAGAATTGCATGGTTTGGTGTCTTTCATTTTATAGATGGTCAAAAATGATGTCCTCTTGAGTGACATTTCTAGTTTTGTGTGCACTTAGATGCACTCAATTTTGACCATCATCATTATCATCGAAGTAACTACGTTTGGTTCAGCTACAAGAATTCTGTTTCACCATTTCGGTCTATCCTGGGCCAAATTCGAGATCCCGAGGGAAATCCTAGAATAGGTTGCACTTCTTCAGATCTATCCATACTACTACTCTCCAATGTACTCAATTCTGAGATATTTGAATATTTTATTAGAACTGATGGTCTTCTTTTATGTTACAAGTTTTGAGTGAAGTATGGTAATTGCAAACTTCCTTAGGTGGCTAGTTGTTTCTATGTTCAATCTAACCAAAATCATTGCCAGAGGTAGCACCTATTAGATGTGATGCCCATATACAGACACGGACATGGGGAACGGGGATTCAACATGCCAACTTCAAAAAGTTAGGATATGGATAAGGGTACGACATCATTTAAGATACATTTCAAACTTTTATTTATGAAAAGTAATATACAAAGAGAAAAATAAACATAGTTAGAAAATTTAAAAAATAAAGCTTACCCCAAGCCCTGCCCATTTATAAAATTTGCATAGGTCCTTGTCTACTTTTACGAAACCGCCCTAGGCCTAGGGCCCAACCCATTTGCCAAAATTTTCCCCAGGCCAGCCCAGTCTCAATCCCGCATTTGCCCCTTTTTATATTTTGCTGCATCCCATCCTAGACCGAGTCTGACCCCTACCCCTTTAATAGCCCCCTTTTTCCCGAGAGTATTTCTCTATATGAAAATCAATGCCCTCCTTTTCCTGAGAGAGTCTCTCTATACGAAAATCGATGCCCTCCTATTCCTGAGATAGTCTCTCTTTTTGAAGTCCAATGAAAGAAAGATAAATAAAGGAAGGAAGGAAGAAAGGATGAGGAGAGGAAATGGAGAGGAGGTGGAAGATGAGTGCTAGCAACGGATGTGAACAACAAATAGCTGGCAACGACGAGCGGCAGCAACCAAGGTGACGACAATGTCAACGCTAGGGCACAAGTACATCTGTCTCTTCTTCTTCATGGTTTTTTTTTTTTCTTTCTCCCACTCATTCCCCTTACTACCCTATTTTCTTCAGGGGGGGAAAAGGGTTAGGGATTTTTTTTTTCATAAAATGAAAAGTCATATCCTCAAATTTTATATTCCTTACCGTATCTTTGGATTTGGCTAAAGATAAATCGGAATGAAGAAACAAAAATCGTGTAGCTGATCCCAACATAGTTGGGACAAGGTTTTGGATGATGATGATGATGATTTTAACCGTATCTTGCCGTATAACATACCCAAATTCATATTGGTATGGGTACCATAGGTAAGATGCCGTATTTGGGTATGGGGTAGAAAAGCTGAAAACATTATTTGACCTACTATGATCTTTTATTCCCATCATCCCATGCCACCACGATCTAACATGACTGGATCACCATCCCTTATGACAAAATATTTCGATAATTTGTGCAATATTGCACATCCAAATTTTCCCTCAGGAGCTGTTTGGTAAATTGACAGGGTAGTAAAAAATAAGTAGTCCGTATAGTCAATGGTTGTATTTTTTGCTAGATGTTGTTTGGTGGGCATTTGGGGAAGAGCAGTGAAATGTAGGGTCACTTTTGTAGTAACAATGATGCAAGTAAGCTTTTACCCCAAGCAAAAGCAAAAGACGGAAGGACCACAATCACGGCCCCGAACCCGATTAGTGAATAAACCGGATCCGGGGTATGAAAATTAGGGCTAGTTAAATTTTTTTGCCCTTATTGCCCAAAGATCAAAGTCCGTTGTGAGGATTGTGTATTTGAACCTCATTAATTATAATAACCTGCGTAATTTAACCCGTAATCAAATTTCATAATCCCTGTGAAGATATCGAAGCAACTATGCATTTCATCCCATTATATATTTAAGTTTCAAAGGATAAAGACAAAGTTTATATACATATCAGGACCATCCAAAAAACCTAGGTCCTGTAACAAAAGATATACAAGGTAGAATAAGACAAGTCCAAAATATCCAAAAGATGAGATCTACAAGTCTTGATAACAAGTGTCCCCATGTCTCGCTCACAGATGCCAAGAATGATGACGTTACGCTACCTCATGGGCACTCCACTCACGTAACTCGTCCTCCTCCCACGGCTAAGGATCCTCCGAGATTGCCTTAGTGTTCGGGTTGACATAGTAGGTGGTGTCGTCTGCACACCAAGGAATAAAGGATCAACTAAATGTTGGCAAGAGAATAAGCAATAAATATTATTCATAACATGCTACAAAAAAGAATAGAGACAAGTACATGATTGTAAGATAACAAGGCCAGAAGCTAGGCATATAAGCAAGAATAATTATAAGAATCAAGTAGTAATATAATTCCTAGCAAGTTGTAACAAGAATAACCATCCATGTGATATGCAATGCGCAAGTAAGAGGAGACTCCGAGGATGTCCTAGCCATTTCCCGGGGCTATCAATGTCGTCCCAGCCGACTACCAATACCCTAAAGTCCAGCACTATTGGTATCCTAAGCTACCTACTAGGAATAATAGCGCTGTCCAAGCCGACTGCTATTATTCTGCGCCGTGGACGCCGTCCAAGCCGACTTACCCTAGTGTCCGAGAACCAGCCCATTCAAGAATCATCAAACTGCAGTTGGACATGTATGTAAGATATGATAATGATGGTGATGATGTGGCATGTGACACAAGATCCAAGACAAGCACGTGGCTAGAATCCAAGTACAAGACAATAAGTTGAGGGCTACTCCAAGTCAAGCCAAGGTACAAGTCAAGTCCCAAGTTCCCATGACTAGCCCTCATAACAAGTCTACCCACACACATCCATCAAGTACAAGATAACATGGAACCTAGGGATACACTCTAGGTGCGGTCCAACCTAGTTCTAACAAGTTATGTTACAAGTTATACGAATATTCAAGAGTGGAGTGTACAAGGTACGTCAAGCTACGGATACAATATTTACGAGTCAAGAGTGAAGAACAAGTCAATCCTTGGTCAAGGGTTGTCCATCATGTACCGTACGTGTCCCCAACGGAGTACATATAGAAAATGAGTCAACAATGCCCTAATTTGGTGAGCTCTTGGTGTACGGAAGTTATTGGGCAACAATCGACTCAATTCCACGTGCATTCGGGCAGGCCACGATCGATACACGTAAATCTCGGACAACCGATGAAGCACAGCAAGCCAACATACTTCATTTTCATCTCCCCATGTTGGTCATGCAAGGGTAAGGTCAATGGGTGTCGACCTAGGGGTCTAACTAGGTTAAGAGTCCCTTTCCATAAGAGACAAGGGCCTAGTTCATTGATCCAAATATCCACTTCCTTTCCCAACCTCTGATCATTAAGGTGAGTGAACCGTTGGAATCTCTATTTTGAGAGGTTTCTAACGGTATATAGAACTCCAAAATCCGATGAACAAATCAAAAGTTATGGTTGTTCAAAAATCTGCCCAATTTCAGTAAAGAATCATCTTAACCGAATTTGGATGGGATTAACCGAATTCTTGACTGAATTTGGGCAGAAAGTTATGTGGAATTTAAGTTAACTGAACTGATGACCGAATTTGGGCAGAAAGTTCTGCGAAATTTCGGTTAACCGAATTGATGACTGAATTTTGACAAAAACGAGTTATGAGCCTGAAAATCAATCTTTTGAGTGGCTCCTTCCCCAACCTCTTACCACCTTCAAACCTATTCCCCTCAAGATTCCCTTCCTAACTACTAAGCCCTTCCAAGGCTATGACCTGCACAAAAAAAAAAAAAAGAAAACACAAAAGCCACCATCCTCTCCTCCAATCCACATTCCATTCCATTCATCAAATCATCCTCCCATCATCAAATTAACCAACAATTAAGGTCCATTCAACCCGTGATACCCAATTTAGCATATATAATCAAATTAACCATGATAAGCTTGGAATTTAGGGAATTCTAAGCAATTGAATTAAAAAGAAACATATTACACATGCATGCTCAATATATAAAGCAAATCCACTCGCCTCAACCAAAAGAAGAGAAATTAAAATGATTGAAGAGGAAGGAGCTCTCCACACACCCACCAGCCAAAAACCAACCTCCAAAGCTTCTCCTACACTCAAAGAGTACAAGGGAAAGGAAGGGAGGAGATTTCATCAACATGCAACCCAGTTACAGCAACAAGGAGGAAAATTTGGAGAATTGGAATTGGGGAGAACTTACCAATTTGGGATCAAAGGATAGAGGAAGAGGAGAGGAAGAAGAAGGTGTTCTTGAATTAGCATGGAATGGCTTCTAAACCCACATGCAAGAAGAATAAGTGAAGAAGGAGAAGGCTCCAGCAGTTGCTCTATGAAAATGAGATGAAATGGATGAGTTCTGCTGGAGTTGGGATTAAATGGGAGTGGGAAGTTGAAAGACCACTCTGCCCTCATTAGTTAAATTGTAAAGGGAGTTTGGGTGGTGGGTGGTATGTGACATTTAGAGGCACATTCAAAAGAATACCAGAACGAGAGAGAGATTTTTGTGAAATACTCCAATTCGACATGCCTGCCTTCTTGGATTTATTTTCTTTATATAGACTTTACATTGCCTAAGTTTAGGCTACAAATCATGGAAACAACACCTAATTAAATCTCTAAATATGGTAAGACATCCTAGCATAGATGGTTTTAACTTTCTTTACACGTTATGACTAGATCTCATATTTACAATTGGGCTGGACCTATTATCATACAAGTGGGCTGGGCCTATTATCATACAAGTTTACACTTTAACACCCCCTCTCAAATTGATGCTGAGAATCAACCAGCAACAATTTGCGAACCAGGAATTCATGCCGCGGCCTTGGAAGGCCCTTGGTGAAGATATCGGCAAGCTGGAACTTAATGGAAATATGGGGAAGAGTAATGACTTTGCGATCATGCTCGTCCCAAATGAAGTGACAATCCACTTCAATATGCTTGGTCCGCTCATGAAACACAGGATTTTCAGTGATTCGAATGGCACTTGTGTTGTCAGCATGAAAAGGAGTTGGCCGAGTCTGTGAGAATCCAAGCTCCGAGAGCAACCCGCATAGCCATAGAACCTCAGAACAAGCGGAAGACATGGCTCAGTATTCTGATTCCGTCGAAGATTTTGATACTTTAACTTGCTTCTTACATTTCCAGAATATCAAGGCATCTCCCAAGTAAACACACCATCCGTTAGTAGAGCAGCGTGTGTCCAGACAACCGGCCCAATCCACGTCAGAATAACCAGTGAGTGTAAGCGGTGTTCCAACTGGATAAATATGCCGCGGGTAGAGGTACTAAGGATATATCGAATAATCCGTTTGACTTCTGCCAAATGATGATGCTGCGGGATTGTCATAAACCGATTGACCATATTAACAGCATAAGAGATATCTGGTCGAGTGATGGTTAAGTAGCAAAGGCTACCAACTAACCGACGATAGAATGTAGGATCAAGGAGGAGATCTCCGTCTTGTTGAAGAAGCTTGGCATTGACCTCCAACGGGGTGTCGACTGGGCTAGAATCACCCAGATCGGCGAGATCCACTAGGCCAGTAGCATATTTGTGCTGATGAATAAACAAACCTTTCTTTGATTGATGAACTTCCAATCCCAAGAAATAATTCAAAGGTCCCAAATCTTTCATATGAAACTTGTCTTGCAGAGAGGCCAGTATCTGTCGAATCATGACACTTTGTGGGCTAGTAATAATGATATCATTGACATTCACAAGGAGAATTGTGGATCCTTTGGATGAATGAAGTGTGAACATCGAAGGATCATATGGGCTTTGTATAAAAGAAAGCTGAAGGAGAGTGGTTCAAAACTTGTCGAACCATGCTCTGGGTGCCTGTTTAAGGCCATATAAGCAAACTAGCGACATCGATTTTGGAAGAAGAAGGAATTCCTTCAGGGAGACGCATGTAGACTTCCTTTTTAAGATCCCCATGAAGAAATGCATTATTCACATCCATCTAATACAGAGGCCATGACTGAGAGGCAGCTATTGCAAGAACTGTACGTACAGTTGTCATTCTGGCCACCGGAGCAATAGTCTCCTCATAGTCGATACCATACTCTTGCCTGTTTCCAAGTGTAACCAGACGGGCTTTGTAGTGATTCAAGGATCCACAGACTTCAATTTCACTGACTATACCCACTTGCATCCAATGGGTTTGACAGATGAAGGACATGTAACAACGTCCCATGTATGATTTGTTTGAAGAGCAGTAAGTTCTTCCTGCATAGCCTATATCCAACAAACATGTTGTACTGCCTGAGAGTACGCGTTAGGGATAGAAACAGAAGACAAAGTGGTTAATAATGAAGCATCAGTAAAGCCATAACGATCAGGTGGCTTTATGTGGTGAGTGGATCGGCGAAGAGTAAAAGGCTTCGGAGGTGGATCAGGTGTAGGATCAAGTGCAGGAATTGTAGGCACAGTGAGAGACCCAGAGGCAGGATCATCTGTAGCCTTCCATTCATACACAAAATTCGGCTTAAAACGAGTAACAGGTGGAGCCATTGCATATGAAAGGGTGGTAAAAAAGATAAAGCGATAGAGTCATTCGAATCACCATGCATAGGAAAGAAATATTGATTTTAAAAAAGCACGACGTTGCTAGACACCCGAACCCTTTTGGCTGTAGAATCATAACATAGATAGCCTTTTTGATTGAGAGCGTAACCAAGAAAGGCACATATGGAAGATTGTGTTGTTAACTTAGTGCGCTTAGCGGGAGGAAGAACAAAACACACACCAAAAAGGACGAAGATGATCATAGAGAGGAGGTTTTTGAAAAAGTCTAAAAGAAGGTATCTGGTTGTCTAATCTAGAGGAAGGTAAATGATTTATGACATGCATAGCGGTTGAGAGGGCTTCGGGCCAAAACCTAGTGGGAAGAGAAGATGCTAACAAAAGGGTACAAGCCATATCTAAGAGATGTCTATTTTCGTTCAGACACACCATTTTGTTGGGGCGTGTAAGGACAAGATCGCTGGGAGATAATGCCTTTGGATTGTAAGAATGTTTGAAAGTCCTTAGAAACACACTCCCCCCCCCTGAATCAGACCTAAGAATTTTAATGGTAGTGGAAAATTGATTCTCAACATAAGACAAGAAAACTTTAAAAACCGAGAATACATCAGACTTAGAATGCAAAAAATAAATCCAAGTAAAACGACTATAATCATCAATGAATGTAACAAAGTATTTATAATGAGAATGAGAGATAATAGGTGCAATGCCCCAGACATCACTATGAACAATATCAAAACATTTCGGAGCTAAAGAATCATGAAGAGGAAAAGGAAGGGTTTTCCCTCCCCATCTTGCAGCTATCACAATTAAAAGAAACATCGTTAAAAGAAACTTTATTATCATTAATTAAACCGAAGGATGAAAATAGCGGTAGCGGCGGGCGTTTTGGCCGCACGCCTGCCGCCAAAACGCTACGTAGCGGCGTGGCGGTGCGATTTGGAAAAATCGTCAAAAAAATATGAAAAAATTCTAGAAAATCTAGAATATTGGAAAATGAGAGAAAATGTATTTTTTTTGCAAAAGTAATTAAGGTAAGGGGGTGTAGCGGTCCCCTCACTGTATAAGGTCCTGTATCGCTGTATAAATAGAAAATAATAGTAATGATAATTTTTTTCACATGTGTTCATGTTGCTTAGTTATGCTAACTTAGAAACCAATGAAAGGCTTATAGAAGAAAAAACTATGTCATGAAGTCAAGACTTTAGAGTACCTAGAGAAAAAAATACATCTACCAAAGGGGGTGTCTAATAAGATGTACTTAGAGAAGAATCATTGAGAAGAACTCTTTGTATCGACTGTAATTCGGCAAGATTATGTGCCTTTTGGTGTTCTTTTAAACATAAAAGAGTAGAAGAGTTGTGTAGAAATGTTATTTGGAGAAAAAAAGAAAAAAAATGTCTTATTATGCATTTTAAAAAAAATTGGAAAGTAGGAATTTTTCTCACCCCGTAGCGGCTCCGTAGCGGACGTAGCGGCCGCTACGCTATTTTCATCCATGAATTTAAACCAGAATTTAATAAAAACATCAAAGTTTTGGAATTCGGATGTCCTAAACGATTATGCCACAACTGGCATTTATTATGACTAAAATGAGAGAACAAAGCAGACTTTGAAGGGGGCCTTTCTTGCGACGAAATCTGGAGAGGAAACAGTTGTCCCTGCTTAGGGCCCTTCGCTAGCACCTTCCCCGGTACTTGGTCCTACACAACGTAACCAGAGCAAGAAGAGATTGCAATAACATAACCAAAGTATTCAAAATAGTAGTGTATAGCCAAAAATGCACAGAAGATCAGAATCTGTGATCTGTAGAACAAAAAAGGCCCAAAAACGTCCTATAGAAACTTGTCGACAGGCTTTGTGGACCCCATTGTTTGATCGAATCCAAGATCAGACCTTGTAGGGTGGTAGATGGAATAGTGTCGAAACCAGAGATCCAAGTTTCAATTGAAACAGAGCAATATCCAAGAAACTGGACGGAATTGATGAGAAAGATACGAGAAAACAGTAATTTCCGAAAGAGGTCCTGAAGGCCTACCTCTGAAGCTCGAAAAATCTTCAAAAAATCACCAAAAATCCCTATAGTAGCAGCGACCAAGGTGGTATCACAACGAAGATGCCTTCTGATGATCGCAGGTGGGCCACGTGAAAAACTGTGGACTTTGCTCCCTTTTCTGATGATTGCAAGTTTCCAAGTGGATCTTTCCAAGTGGATCTATAGAATCTGCTCCCATCCACGAGAAAGCTCTGATACCATGACATTCAGAGGCACATTCAAAAGAATACCAGAACGAGAGAGAGAGAGATTTCTGTGAAATACTCCAATTCGACATGCCTGCCTTCTTGGATTTTTCTTCTTTATATAGTCTTTACATTGCCTAAGTTTAGGCTACAAATCATGGAAACAAAATCTAATTAAATCTCTAAATATGGTAAGACATCCTAGCATATATGGTTTTAACTTTCTGTACACGTTATGACTAGATCTCATAATTACAAGTGGGCTGGACCTATTATCATACAAGTGGGTTGGGCCTATGCACCAAGTAACCTAAAAATAAGCTACTTAATATGCACACAACTTAAACTCGCAAGCGCACAAGATCACTGTGTAGTATAATTAATTATAAGTGTGAGGTCGATCCCATGAAGACTTGTGATAAAACAATGTCGAAAATAACTATGAATTCAGAATATTAAATGGATGAAAAGTTGTTTGAATGCTGATTGGTTGAATGAAATTACTAAAAACAGTAATTTAAAACTATTAAACTAAATAAAAAACAAAAGGGAAAGTAACCTAACACACAAGAATACTACTAGGATTGACAACGATGAGAATGAATGAACTAGGGTTTCATCTACTCCCCTAACCCTATCCTATGCATGTCCCTTATTATCCCTTAATCAAAATTAGAATTATTGGTGACATTTATCAACCTAGACCATGGCATATGTATCTAGATTATGATACCCCTAAACCTAATTCACGAGTGGCATACAACATGAATTGTTCATCAAGTTGAAAAAACTAAGCATGGCATATATTCTAGTCAATACACGCATGATGCATAAAAATAATGGGAATGATAAATGCATGAGTCTAGGCATGGCATATACCTAGATTGTTCATGTTTTCTAAGCCCTAGATGCTCAACATCAAGTGTTAGTCAGGCCCACGACCCATGAAGGGATCCATCCCAGTTCAGAATATATCACGTGGATTGCTTGGGGTCAATGATACAGTTGTATATAGTTGTGTATATTCTAATTTAGTCATTGTTTCCATAACTTAGAATTGTAATTGATATAGTTGCCTAGATTAGAGCCTTGATTAAGGCATGTAATAGTTATATATTGAGGAGGGATCTCCAAAGGAATGGACACTGAATAATAATACAATCTGAGTGTCATACCCTTTCAAGGTCTGTGATCATGAGTTTGTCATGGTATCAGAGCAAGGCTCAAGGCAATCTGATCTTAGACATCTTCCAAAGCATTAAGGCAATAGGAATAGAGAGAAAGAAGTCTCTCTCGTGCAGAAAATAGATCTAGGATCTATTTCAAGAAATTTTCCAGCGACATCTTTCCAGCGATATCTTCATTCTACGTCAGCGACTTCCTATCCCACCCCTGGTCATCATATCAACTTCCGAAATCCATCCCATGTTGGTCGCCTGATATTTCTAAGATTATTGGTGATTTTTCCAGAATTTTTTAGAGACTCTAGGTTGGTGTTTTACTTATTTTTAAGATTTTTCAGAAATTTACATTGTTTTCATCAAGACCGTCTAGAATCTTGGATATTCAGTAGAATATGATCAAACTTGTTTCAATAGAAGCCAGAATAGAGGGCTTTCTTAAATCTGTCCTCTGATCTTTGGCCAGTACCATTAGTGGGGCCCACATAGTGGATCTTCAGCCGCTGTCAGGGTTGTCTGGGGCTATTTTTTGCCCAATTATTGTGCTGTGTTGTTCTGTTTCTCCCTGCTTGGTTGGATTGAGATTTCTCCACACAGGAAAGACATCCTACATACTTACTCTTGTCTGTTGCTAGTTTTTGTCGCTGTTCAATCGATTTGTTTACCAATATCGGTTTGAGATGGAAAAATTTGAAGTTACCTTGATCCGATTCACGGGAATAAATTACCCCTCTTGTTCTTTCCAGTTCCAAATATACCTTGAAGCTAAGGAATTGTGGGCTATATCTCTGCATTTGACCCTAAACCCACTGAAAATGAGAAGAAGATATCCTCTTGGCATACTAAAGATGCAAAAATAAAATCATGGATTCTCGGATCCGTTGAGCTACATCTAATAATGAATCTCAAACCTTAGCCAACTTCTAAAGACATATAGGGGGTATCTGAAGAAAGTGTACCATCAAGATAACTCAGCACATTAATTTCATCTTGAGTGTGCGATTACTGAATATGCACAAGGGACCTTGTCAATCCAAGACTACTATTTAGGATTCCGTACACTATGGTCGGAATACGATAGTATTAAGTATGCGGATGTGACTGCCGATTTTTTGACTGTGATTCACGATCTTCAGGCTTCTAGTCAAAGGGATCAATTTTTGATGAAATTGCAAAATGGATATGAAAGTGTCCGATCTGCCCTAATGAATCGGACGCCATTACCTTCTTTGGATGTATGCTTGAATGAACTCTTATGCGAAGAACAACGCATTGCGACCTCGGCTCATATGGCTCAGCAAAAGACTGAGACCTATTCAGTCGCACTCTCGGCCAATAAAACTTCTCAGCCTCTGCCTCCACCTCGAGATTTGAGTAAAACACAGTGTTACAGTTGTAAAAAGTTTGGGCACATTGTAACTCAATGTAAACAGAAGGTCTGCGATTACTGTAAAAAGCTAGGACATATCATCTCTAAATGTCGCCGCCACCCACGACGTCCTTCTCCACAGTATCAGACTCCGCATGCTTATGTTGCTTCTTCGATTATGCCTGCTCCTACATCTGCCCCCTCATAGCGTGGGTCCTCATCCTCTCTCTCCTGAATTGGTTCAATAAATGATTGTTAATGCCCTCTTAGCTTTTGGTCTCTCAGCTACCTCATCTCCCTTTTTTACTTGGTTTCTTGATTCCGGGGCTTCTAATCATATGATATTCCCGTACCCCACTCTCCAATGTGACATGATATAATGACAATCTTCAAATACAAACTGCTAACGGAGGCAATGTTTCCATTACTACTCTCGGAGATATCACTGGTCCCATCCCATTGAAAAATGTTTACCTTTGCCCCAATTTAACTTCAAACCTATTGTCAGTTGGGCAACTTGTTGAAAATAATTGTAACATCTCTTTTTCTTCTTCTGGTTTTGTTGTGCAGGACCAGATGTCCGGGAAGGAGATCGCGAGGGGGCTTAAGTGTGGACGCTTGTTTCTGCTAGATTTTTCTAAATTTTCGAGGAATAAATTTGACAATGATGTGTTTTGTTTTTCTATTAGAGATAACTGTCAATTGTGGCATAATAGACTTGGACACCCTAATTCCAAAGCTTTGTCCCTTATGTTAAATTCTGGTTTAATAAATAAATCTATTGTCTTATCTTCATGTGTGCCTTTTGATTATGCTACTTGTAAAATGGGAAAGAGCAAAACTCTTCCATTTCCTATTTCCACTTTGCACAACACTTAGTGTTTTGATTTAGTTCATAGCAATGTATGGGGAGTGGCTCCAGCTATTTCTCACGCTCACTATAAATACTTTGTGATTTTTATTGATGATTTCAATCGGTTCACATGGGTTTACTTTCTGCATTCCAAATCTGCTGTTTTCAATGTTCTTTTTTTTTTTTTTTTAATTTATTTTTGGCTTATGTTAATGATCAATATTCCACCTGCATTAAAATCTTGCGATCTGATTCGGGCGGGGAACATGTGTCCTCTGATTTTCAACAATTTTTACAAAACAAAGGCATTATTTCTCAAAGAACTCGTCCTTATACTCCACAGTAGAATGGAGTCGCTGAAAGGAAGAATAAACATCTCCTTGATGTCACTCGTTCCCTTCTTGAATCATTGGTTCCTACCCGTTTTTGGGTTGAGGCACTGGCTACTGCAACTCATCTTACAAATCGCATGCCCTCAACCTCTCTTGAAAATCAGAGCCCTTGTTACCAATTGTACAAGACATCTCCATCCTATGATGATCTTCATGTTTTTGGCTTAGTTTGCTTTTTAGTTTACTTTGTGCATTTGCCTCCGGTTGAAAGAGAGCCAAACTAACCGCTCAATCAGCTAAGTGTTTTTTTTTTTTAGGTTATGCACCCTTCCAGAAAGGGTTCCTTTGCTATGATCCTCACATTCGTCACATACGTACCTCTAGGAATGTGGTTATTTTTGAAACACAATATTTTTTTCAAAAAAACCTTGATCCTCTTGACTCCTCCTTGGTGTCTTTACCTGATTTTTCCGACAACACTTTAGTTGTTCGATTTAATCCTAACTTTGTGTATCACAGACGGAATAAAGAAGCGCCTACCATGAATCCCCCTCCTCATCTTCCTCCAGCATCCAGTCCACCTCTGGAAACTGGTCCCTCTGGACTTCCTTCATTGCATCTCTCCACTCGCACTTCGGTACCACCAAACCGCTATGGGTTCTCACATACTTCCTTAATGGCCACTTTGTTTTCCTCTTCCATCCCACAATCTTATTCTCAAGCTATGTAGCACCAATGTTGGAACAAGGCTATGCAAGATGAACTGGATGCTTTAGAGCAAAATCATACACTGGATGTTGTCCCGTCTCCTGTGGGTGTCAAACCTATTGGCTGTAAGTGTATTTTTTCTTTCAAGTTAAAATCAGATGGCACATTAGATCGTTATAAGGCACGCCTTGTCGATCTTGGAAATCGGCAGGAATATGGCTTCGATTATGATAAAACTTTTGCTCGTCACCAAAATGACCACTGTACACATAATTCTTGCTGTTGCTGCATCTCAATCTTGGCCTCTATATCAAATGGATGTCAAAAATGCATTTCTTCATGGTGATCTCAAAGAAGACATTTATATGTGTCTACCTCAGGGGTACTCATCCGGGAAGGGTATTGTTTTCAAACTCCATTGCTCCCTCTATGGTTTGAAGCAAGTTCCTCGCGCATGGTTTGAGAAATTTCAAGATGCTCTTCTCCGCTTGGATTTTCATCCGAGCCAGTATGATCCTTCTATGTTTTTACATCTTGCTCCGTCTGGGATTACTGTGCTACTTGTCTACGTTGATGACAGTCATTTATGGTCCAAATGCACTAATGATTCAGGAACTCCAAGCTTCTCTTAATGAGACATTTCACATGAAGGATTTCGGCCCTTTAAACTATTTCCTTGTTCTTGAAGTTCATTAATCGACTAATGGTATAGTTCTCAATTAGCACAAATACACTATTGATCTCATTGACGTGGCTGGCCTTACTGCTTCAGTTCCAGTAGATACGCCGGTCGAACTGAATGTCAAACTCAGTCAAGAACTGAATGTCAAACTCAGTCAAGAAGATGGCGACCTTCTTCCAGATCCTACCGCATATCGCCAGTTAGTTGGTAGCTTGATCTACCTCACAATCACTCGTCCTGATATCTCCTATGCGGTCAATCTAATGAGTAAGTTCATGACTGCTCCTCGTCACCTTCATATGGCTGGTGTTCGCGCATCATTCGATACCTTATTCGCACACTAACTTGCGGGTTGTTTTTTCCATCAGACAATCTTCTATCTCTCATAGCTTATTCAGATGCTGACTGGGCTGGTTGTCCAGATACTCGCAGATCGACAACAGGATGGTGCATGTTTTTGGGTGATAGTTTGGTTTCCTGGAAATGCAAGAAACGTGAAAAAGTTTCAAAATCATCTACTAAGGCTTAGTACTGAGCTATGTCTGCTGCATGCTCCGAAATTCTTTGGCTCCGAGGTCTGCTCTTTGACATTGGATTTCCAACATAAGGTGCTACCCCCCCTCTATGCAGATAATACAAGTGCAATTCGGATTACTGAAAATCCGATTTTTCATGAACGCACTAAACACATTGAGGTTGATTGTCACTTCTTAAGGGATGAGTTTAAGCGTGATGTCATTAGCCTTCAGCATGTCTCTATTGAGATTCAAATTGCTGATATTCTTACTAAAGGTCTTCCACGACCATGCCATCAATTCTTGGTTGGCAAATTGGTGCTCGTTGATTCTCTCGCATCAATTTGGGGGGGGGGGGGGGGGTGTTGGTGTTAGTTAGGCCCACGACCCATGAAGGGATCCAGCCCAGTTCATAATATATCACGTGGATTGCTTGGGGTCTATGATACAGTTATATATAGTTGTTTATATTCTAATTTAGTCATTGTTTCCATAACTTAGAATTGTAATTGATATACTTGCCTAGATTAGAGCCCTGATTAAGGCATGTAATAGTTATATATTGAGGAGGAATCTCCAAAGGAATGGACACTGAATAATAATACAATCTGAGTATTATACTCTTTCAAGGTCTGTGATCGTGCGTTTGTTATCAAGATAAATAAAAAACAAGATAGCTAATCTTAAATTCAATTGAACATGGCATGGTTGGCATGACATATACACAACTCATCAAATCAAAAGCATGGTTTAGAAACTCATCCACTAAAACTGAATTCTCAATTAAGGAATGCCAAAAGGAACTACATAAAATTAGGCTAGGGTTTCAATTACACCCTAGCCCTAAAAGTTTAGCCACTCATGTTTGTAATGAAAAATAACATGGAAAAGAAAGTCATAACAAAAAATCTAGAAGATCAATGAAGAGGAAGGCACGGCCAGCAGCTTGCTTTCTTTCTCCTTTGCTGTAAAAAGCTCCCAAATAGGGTTGTATGGCTGCTAGGGTTTGTGTGTGTGATGTTCGAACATCCCTATTGGTTCCCCCTTTTAAGCTTTTTGCAAAACCTTCTTCAATAAGGAGATCCCTCCTTTTTAGGTTCTTGTTTCCTTTTTTGTTTAGACCTCTTGCTTGCTTTTCAAGTAAAGTTCCTAGTTAGGAAACAACTAGAAATTATAGGAGATTCTCTTTCCTTTTAGACTCTTTTAAGTTCTCTCCTTGTTGCTTGAAATCCCTATGCTCGGGCGCCACTTGGACTTGAGAAAGAATTTCCAATTGGGCGCGCAACACTTGGGAATATCCCATTCATGCTTGGGTTTTTCTCCTTTTCCTTCCTGTTTGCTTCACTTTCCTTTTAGGGCTCAACCTTAATTTCAAATCCCCAAAAGAATAGGGAGGTCACACCTGGTCGTACATCCATTGGGATTTACGCCTGAATCTCTTAATTAATTCTTTTGCTGAAATTCTTTTCTTTTGGCTCCTTTTGACCTTTTCATGAAAAATAAAAAGACAACGTAAAAACAAATAAAATAACCATGAACTAGCACAAGATAGATCAAATATTAGGGCTTAAATTGTAAACATTTAAGCACTTATCAATGGGCAAAACTGGAACCTGGGTTTTTATGAGAATTGGCAGAAATAAGGTTATTAGAGGGATTTTGAGGCTTCGAATCGTGACGAGTCAAGAACGGAAAATGATGAGCGTGACGAGATCTTTCCAACAAGCCCAAATTCGGCGAAAACTGAATTTTTCAGAAAAATACCCAATTTTCCTAAAAATCACGACCTAACCCCCTATTAAGACTAATCACACTCATAATCAAATGAAACTTTGCGAACATCTTCCTAATGACAGAAGAAACTCGCTCACGCATTAAACCCACACATAATTAGCTATAATCACAATTAATTAAGCTCATTACCAAGATTAAGAAGCTAAACACACTATTAAGGTTGGGGACCTTACATCCACCAAGTGATTTTTTCAGTTATTGACAGAGTCTGGATCCCTTGTGCTGGTATTACATGGGAGCCATGTAACACATGCTTGGGATTTGATCATGGGGCCACATAGAGATAATTCGGACCATTCAAGATGAGTCTCATACCCTCTGAGGTTATATGCTAAAATTTCAGATCAATAGGAGTGTGGCCCGCCGTCCAATTGAGCTCATGATTGAAAATGTGACTAGGCACTTATGTGGCCAGAAATTGCATTTTTTAATTTAAAAATCAAGAGTGGGTTTTTTTAAGAACAGAAAATGGTGATTGAGCCTATCTAACTCATGTACGTTATATTATTAAAAAAAAAAAAAAAAAGGTTGAGTTCGTATGATATATTGTACAAAAAATGGAGTTTTGCAAAAAAGGAACCAAGTGATAAAAAATTCTTTTGGTCTACACCCTAGTTACCAAAATCAAAGTCTCAGCTCTAGCATACGTCAAATACCCAAAAAACTTCTATGGGTATTTATTAAAATTTACATATCTCCACTTTTTTATTTTTTAACTTGAAGTAAAGCTCAATTTCCTTTACCACAACTATCCAAACACATTTTTCATTTAACCAAAAAGTCAACTTCACTTTCAAACAACCATTAATTCCCAATGATGTGACGTTTAACTTCCTCCTACTATAAAAGTAAATTTACCAAACAACCCTTTAGTGTCTGATGTGTTAGTTATCACGATGGCCAGTTTTGTGAAAAATGGAGTTTTTAGTGCGGACAACGGAGGTAGAGATGCGGGAGGGCGATGAAGATAGAAAAGATAGGGATGAATGGGTAGGATCTTAATGGAAGATAGAACTCTCAAAATGCTTAGGGAAGGCCCAATTGTGCAAAACTCATATTTCTTGTGATTATCTAGGCAGGGGTTGTTGAGATGGACTCATGGAAAAAAACCTGGGATTGAGATCGAGCGACAAGGGTCGTAGATTTGATGATTAGGATCTTAAATGGAGATTTAGGGTTAGTGCAGGGAGATAGCCCGTAGGAAAAGAAATAGAGAAAGAGAAGATGATACCTTTGATTGGGCTCTCACCAAACTCCAATCCGGAGGCGTTACGTCAGATGAGCAAGGTAGGGCTCAAGAGACTTAGAAATTGGGCTCTCACCAAACTCCAATCCAGGAGGGGTTAGGGATTTCTTGGAGGAGAACTCGAAGAAAACTCATTTTCATTAATCATCAATCATTCATTACCTTAGCCAAAGAGGCTTTACATCATTATATTGGAAACTAAATAACCATAAGACTAATCTGGACCGTCCAAACACGTTGATGGCTAGGATTAAAACATTCTAATAAGCAACCTAAAATATAATTGAAGGCCTAAATAACATAAAATAAATGGGCTGGGCCCAAAGGCTTGGACGGATAACTGGGTTGGGCCCGTTGGTGGGTCGACCCATGGGGACCATGGGCTTGTCCTGCATCAATTTTGCAGGAAAAAAAAAAAAAAAGAAAGAAAGAAAGAAAAAGAAAAGAGTAGGAGAAAATAAATGAGAATGAAAAAAATTCGTACCAAGTTATTAAAAAAAAAATGTTGCACACCCTAGTTACTAGGATCAAAGTCTTAGGTCCAGAGTAGTAGCGTACATCAAATGCCCAAAAAAATTCTATGGGTATTTATGAAAATTTACATATCTCCACTCTTTAGTTTTTACTTTACTACTATTGAGCTATCCAAATGCCATAGGGTAAAGCTCAGTTTCCTTTACCACAACAAATCCAAGCACCATTTTCATTTAACTAAAAAGTCAACTCCACGTTCAAACCACCATTTAATTTACAATGTTGTGATGTTTAACTTCCTCCTATTATAAAACTAAAATTTTCTAGTAGGAGGAAGATAAACATCACATAATGGGAAATTAGTGGTGGTTTGAAAGCGGAGTTGACTATTTGGTTAAATGAAAAAGGTATTTAGATGGTTGTGATAAAGGAAAAGTGACTCTCTGTTGTTTCTTTATAACAAAACCACATTTTTAGTATGGTATCGTACAGAAACAACCAATCATGTGCTCAGTTGGATGGTGGCCCACTCCTATTGATATGAAATTTTATCATATATCCCTAGCGGGTATGGGATTCATCTTGAATGGTTCAAATTATCTCTAAGTGGGCCCTACAATGGAATCCCATGCCGATTCGCTAGGTCGGACATGGAGTTAATCACATTCCATCATGAGGCCAATCGGACTGTGGTACCTGTCTCTATTGAAATGGAATTTTAGGTCATATCATTGGAGGGGATGACATTCAGAATGGTTTGGATTATCATTACCCAACAATGTACTTCCAAAGACTTGTATATTCCCATGTATTAGCTGGAACAGAGGATTATCAAACGGTCTCGGTCTTCATCGCTGCTGAAACAATGCACATGTAATTAATCACGTTTCCATCAAGTGGATTATCGAATGGTGGGACCAATCTCTATTGATATTAAATTTTGGGATGTATCATTAGAGGGGATGGTATTCATTTTGAACTGTCCAGATTATAACTATGTCGGCCCATGAGGTTTTGTGTAATAGTGCAATTAGGGATTTGGAATCTTCCTCAACACGCTACTGGCTACCTCCTTTACCCAAAAAAAAAAAAAAAAAAACATGCTTTACAAGAAAAAAAAACACCTTTTCCAAAAAAAGAGGCTACTTTTTTCTCATGGATACATCCGTGGGCGGGAGTTTCACTTTATCATTGAGTAGGGCTGCCAAACACATCAAAGTAAAAAAAAAAAATGACTGTTGGATATTTACTTTTCAATACCCCTTTTTGAAAAAAAAAAAAGAAGAGATAGTTACTTTTCAATACCAGTAAATTTCCAAACGTGCCCTTGGTGTCTGATGTGTTATTCATCATGATGGTTAGTTTTGTGGAACAAGTTTCCCTTGATTCCTTTTTTGTGCGCGCGCGCGGTGTGCTATGAGAATTTTGATTCTATAGAAATGAATAGATGGAAATTTGAGCACAAATAGGCATAGTTGTCTTCTAAGTTTTTACTACACATCCAAAAAGAAAAAAAAGAAAAAGTATGCCTTGTTTAAATCATTTTGCTTTCTAGCATCTATGAATTCAGAGAAGTGGATTGGAACTGAATGTTCTTGTTGCCTTTTCACATTAATTATTATTATTTTTTCTTTCTGGTTATGAGGCTGGTTATACTTGAGGTTGAATTTTTTTTTTTTTTTGAATGGTATACTTGAGGTTGAAATAGATGCAAGCAATGCATTCATTGTGTACTTAAGCTGGATTTTGTTGCTTAATCGGAATCTCCCTTGCATTTTTCACTTACTACTTGTAGAGACTACGTGCATTATGGGCTAAAAAGTTTGGGGTGGAAGCGGATGAAGATCTTCTATATGCAGTTGCTGTGCAACAGGTGCTTCAAATGGATGATTACAGGGAGGTATGGATGACTGATTTGGGTTCTTGTGAATCAGTTTTGAGTTTTTTTGCCTCATGAAAGTATGCAGTCTGTTAACAATTTTATGCATATGATAAGTTGTGTTTAATCATTAACCACCCCCTGTCCTCTTGGTAGGACGGCATTTTAAAGGATGTTGCGAGAGCATATCTTTCATCGCATCCATATGTTAATAAGCTTGCTTAACCCATCCATCCCTCTCATCCTGGGGAGCTTGTCATTTTTCTGATTTGCATTCTCCTGATGGAACTGAGAGATCCTGGCCATACCTTTGGTGTTCTAAATCTAGTTCATTTTACTTGCATTCTCCTGATGGAACTGAGAGATCCTGGCCACACCTGTGGTGTTCTAAATCTACTTCATTTTACATTATATGTGATTCACATAAATCTTCTCTGGATCCTCCTTATCTGTGGAAATAAGGTCCCATCAATGTATCCCAACTTTTGCTTGCCTCACTGCTGTAGACCATTTCAAAAAATTCCATCTTTCAGTTTTATGCAAGTTAATAAAATTCTCAAAATTTAGGAATTATAGGCTCCCTCTTTCAGTCTGATTCTCTGAGTTTTAGAAATATGGGTGCCAATAGCCAGATCATCAAGAGGATTCTCTGAGTTTTAGAAATATCTTCAAATGTGGAAAAGGAGAAGTCACACTATCATGTACTGTGAGCACCTTTTAGGAGGGAAAAAATGGACACCACCAATTTCACATGGGTACATTTTGCCAGAAAGCTGAACGACTGACATCAGATGCACAAGTAATTTAGAACAAGGAATCACACAGCATCGCCTCCAATGAGAAAACTGTGGGGGAGTTGATAACCAGTTCATATATTTAACCAAAAAAATTGTTGAAGAACTCATCTTTAAATGTTAATAAATGAGACCAAGTACATCCTCAGCTGGTTGAAACCCAA
Organism: Camphora micrantha; assembly: GCA_003546025.1. Lineage (NCBI taxonomy): Eukaryota > Viridiplantae > Streptophyta > Magnoliopsida > Laurales > Lauraceae > Camphora > Camphora micrantha. The sequence continues at coordinate 6,269,210 of QPKB01000006.1, read as the reverse complement.
ACATGATTAAATTTATTCATCATCTCCCCACACCCTAATAATAAAAAAAAATAGAAAGAGAAAAAGGTAAGAAAAAAAGAGAAGAAAACAAGTGTATTCCTATGATAATATCATTACCATAATTTGACATGGCTTTGCCTTAGTTAAAAGATGGTTTAGATTCCTCACAATCAGATCTTCCTAATTGATGCAGCAAATCAACTGGGAAAAGCCTTAGGTTGACCAATAAAGGGAAAAACAAAAATGATTCAGCTTATTTTAAGTAATTTATGAAATTTGTTTATGGGACACTCCTATTGAATGTCCATTAGTAAGATAAAGTTCACAAATCTTCTAAGCCAATGCTTTTCAAGATCCAGTACCTTTTTTTTTTTTTTTTTTGCTTTGCAGATGTCCTTGACCATATTCTGCTAACATTCCCTACAGTTAGCTTTGACAGGTGGGGCCTACTTTGGTCGTAGCTTCAGTGAGGAAAATAAAAGGTGTGTAGGTTAGAAGAAGATAAAAATGTAACCTTATATCTTACTGAAATGACTGATCCTAATAACATACTGATATGACCAATATACGTCTTTCAAAAGTTAACATTTTTGTTGTTCTTCAACAAAGACATACTAGGACACTTGATGAGCGCACCACATTGACATTTAATACCTCAGTTGAGTTCATCTGCACAAGAATTGTTGCCAATATTGCCTGCTAGCATGTTGCAAATTAATGCAAAACAGGTGGGCTTTGATATGTATGCAATATCCTGCATGTCCTTACAAACATGCAATTTTGATGATTTGATGTGTATGGCAGTTAAATATCTTTTCTTTAAGATCATTCTTTTCAATTATGTCAAGAATGGAAAAGGAAATACATCTGTTGTTGTTTTCTTCACAAATTTCTTAATGTGGCAATGTTCATTTCAGGATGGTATATGGGTGACATCATCAGACTATGTGAATGCAAGCCCTGATCCACTTCGAAACTGTGCAGAAAATCTTGTAAATGAAATGAATTCCAAACACTTGGAAGATGTTCATCGCTTTTGTGACATCTATGTGGATTCGGGCTTTAAGGTTTGCATCTGAAAGTTAAATTACTTTTCAGGAAGAAACATTCTGTTTAGATCTTACTGAACATAGTTGCAAGTGGGCATGGTCATGAGTCTTCCCGTATGAATCATGGACATTTGTCTTTTCCAGCTTCTTATGGAGTTCAAGATATCCATTAATATGTTTTGATATTTGAAGAGGTCAATTAAGTAATTTCCTTTTGGCATAATTCATGCTGCAAAGAACCAATCTGTCACCATTTGAATTCTAAAATGATGGATTTCTTCCGGTCATGGTCGAATTGTGTATAGCCACCCATAAAAGCATGCAACCAACATTCACAGGAAGGCCAGGCTACCATGTTTTTGTTTAGTAGCCACCTTACCCATATCATTCAGCCATCATTTTATTGTGGAATGACATCGAAACTTACAAAAATGAAATTGATCACTTTGTCTTTTATTTGGACCAGCTGTAGAGGTGTACTTGACATAGAAGAAAAGACCTCAGACTAAGTCAAGCAGGACTTGTACTTTTGTGAAATACTGTTATCAAATTTCTCTGAATTATTACTCTCTTAACAAATATCCTTGAATTATTATTCACTCTGTTTTAATTTTTCAAATTCATTCAGTTTTAATAGTAAATGGCATTTCTGAATGTAACAAAGAATGATCGGAATGCCCAGACGATGATGAGTCATTTTTTGGAATGCCCAGACTATTATTAGGGAATTTTTACAAACACTTGGTATGCGATGTGATTCTCAAATATGATCACCAAATGCTATGGGAATGCAACCAAGGAAACACACGTCAAACCACCATGCATATAGAGATTTAAAAAAAAAAATAAAATAAAATAAAAAAATAAAATAAAATGCAAGACACGATATAAAAGGTTCGGCCACAATATGTGACGTACATCCAGGGAAGAACAATGCAGAGCCTTCTTGACCTTTAATGGAGATTACAAGCCAAACAAATGAAGCTCTAGAGAACCCACTTACAAATAAATGCTTACAAAGCTTCTCTCCTCCCCTTTCTTATTCTTCTTGCCTTCTCTCTCAATCTTTACAATCTCTATAAAAGGAATGCACATTTCTTTTACTTATGGCTTTCTAAAAGGTAACAAGCTCCGCAACCCTTGGGTTAGACTCAATCCAATGGCTCATAATAAAAGAGCCAAAAGAGGGTAAAAATAGAATAGAGAAAAGTACAAGAGGAGAAATGCAATAAAGGGATTTGGTTTCATAAGCTTGGAACAATTTGGCCTATGGGGCCACCTGGAAGTATGGCCATCATTGGTCCAGAAACTTCAAAGGTCTTTCGATGACCTACCTATGTATAGAAAATGGGAATCATCCGATCAAGGGAGACACTGTTTTGATGCCCTAAAAGTTATTCAAATCTTAAGCATTGGATAAACTGGGATGGGTGCCAAAATTTTCATTTTTAATTGAAGGCCTAAGCGGCTTGGCCAGAGCATTACTTACAAGCTTAGGAACGATGTGGCCGTTCCTGAAAATTTTCTCAAATAATTATGTAATAATAAATTTTCTGCATAATGCTTAACATTTGAATAAATGTCATTGGTTGTTTGGTTCCTTATGTGATCCTCTTGCAACAAACTACTAATTTATACAATGTTCGCGCACATGAATGCCCTTCCTTTTTTATTATTATTATTATTAGCATTATTTTTGGTCAAAAGCTAGCAGTTCTACTAAATTGATGTGACAAAAATGTTCAAAGAAAGAAACAAACAAAGCTTACAGGAGCTTTGTTTCCCATCTACCAACCCTAGAAGAGCTCTTGCATATACCAAAAACTATCAGGCTCTTTCAATCAAACAAACTATATCAGTCAAACAGATTGAATATTAGAGAAGATGTTTACACTTGTGACCTTACTTTATTTATGGTTCGCTTTTGTGCCAGTCTATTCTATTTCACCCACACAGCTTTTTATACATAGATAGAAACTTAGATCTTTGTAGTACCCCTAGCCCCCAATGCGCCATCAGTTGTCTCGACTCTAGATTAGATGATCAAGGCTCAATCTTTGGCCTATAAATTGGCAGTTAAGAAGTAAATACAACAATCTCCTAGAAAGAAAAGATGCAAACTCCGATGCCCCAGATAATCTATCTTGAAGTGTTTCGGAGCTTTTGGTGTATGCTCCTTTTGCAGTGGTCCTATCAAATTATTTATATTGGGTTCTTGGTTGATGAACCGGTCTTTGCTTGTGCAAAATATGTCAGGATATTATACACATCTAAAGAATTTTTAAGCCGTTGTGTGCAAAAATAAATTTTTGTTGTGCTCCTCATGTTGGATTCATTATAGGGCTATGTGAACTAGGTCAAGGCTAATCACACATTATAAGTGGTACAGCTATTTACTTGAATATTCTCACTTTTTGTTCCTGTAAAGCAAAATTTTTAGTACAATGCAGATAATTCAAGGTTTTTTTTTTTTAAAGAATTTATATAAATACTTTTTAAACAGTGCAAACTAATCCAGAAATCTGGTTTCAATCGTTAGTAATCTTTTAGGAATAGCCATGCTCTTACATTGGAAACATTTGTTGCTTGGATATATTCTAGTACTTTCTGAGAGTTTCGGCATGTTCGCCAGCCTATCTTAAAAGTTGGATCCAGATGGTTCTAAATTGCTTCTGATTAGCTACTTTAATACCCATGATAGGAAAAGGTTTATGGAACTACATGCACATAAATACCACTCCCAAAAAGGAGCAATAAGAATAACTCATGATCTTGTATTGCAGGTTGAGGATGCAAAGATGATATGGGTCGACCGGTTTGGTTTTGACATGCATCTTTGTTCTCAAAATGGTGTGTACGAGGCCCGAATTCCCTTCCCCAGAGAAGTTACTGATGAAAGGGGTGCAAAATCATCTTTCAATTGTATGTCTCAACTTGCATGGGAAGTGGATAAGAGCTACACTGCGCCAGAGTTTGAGAAGGTGAAGGACTTGAAAGTGATCAGGCATAGCTGAGAATAGACATGAAGTTAAAAGGTCACCGGCCCTTGACTTTCTTGGCAGCTTTGTGTTGCACATAGAGGCCGGTTCCATTTGTTCTATATTGTTCAATGGTTTTCATTTTCTTCAATGATTTATTGGCTTGCAGTTGCTTGCATCTCTCAGTTCTACAATGTGAACATCTGTTCAGAAAACCATACCATGGCTCTCAGTTCAATAATTACAAGATTATCCAGAAAACCATTGTATGAGGAAATTGTAAATCTTGCTAACATCGAACTGAGGCCATTTTGGAACTGGGCATGAGATAGTGAACTTTGCTTGGCTACTTGCGTCTGATAGCGGTCTGTCTTTTTACCTGAGTTCAATGTGCAAACACTGGACCTCCTTTATCCCAATGACAATCGTATCATTAAAAGAATGTGCGCATATGAAGCCAACTGGAATAAAACTATATCAAGGAATCTTTAAAGTTCATAACTGTTCCCCTGCACCCCGCTGTCCTGGTGATGTGTTGGTGCTGATGACTCATCTATAGGGAGTACAAGCATGACAACCCTTCCCCTCCTGATGGTGGGTATTGCCATTGTGCCAACTGCAGCTTGACTGAGTTGGGGTTGGTTTAGCAAATCAAGATTGCAATTTGATTCTGACTCAAAGCGTAGCAAATATTAGTCCTCACACTTAAACACAGCCGTTTGGATCTTTGTAAACTCAGTTTATGTGCAAATGGAGCTTGTGTTTGAGTTACCTGTAAGTTGTAATGTTCTTTGCCATAACCAATTACAGGTAGACATCATTCACTGTGTAAGGATGTTAAAGATCAATGACAAAATTGCAATTGCCAGTCTTCAGGTATAAGGAAAATGCTAAACTGTCCAAATTCAATGGTTGAGAGTGCATATTCTATCATTCTATCAAATGTGATTTTTGGATCATGCAGCATCCACGGGGGGCATTGCTCTTTTGGCTGATCTAAAGGCGTCCAGTTCCTTGCCAAGATATCTGTACCCTTCTTGTAACCAAACTGCTCAGGTGTACAGTCGATCTAAACAGCAGATTGCAAGAGGAGTTATAATTTAGATAAATAAGAGAATTGATCCTATTCTACCCCTTCCCTATCTGCTATCCGCGGGATTCTTATGTGGGACCTGACATTCTTGAATCTAAATCACTAAGAGACCCTACTTGTGAATTGTCACTACCGCCCAAATCAATGTTGACCATTCTATTGGATTGATCACACTTAAACATGTTGAGTTGCCTTAATGGGTACAAATCATGTATGCTACACTGATAATCCATTGTTAAGTGATATTTGGGCTGACGACATTTCATGGGGACTTAGGTTTCATCATGGGGTGTTGGATTCTATAAGTGGTTGGGATTATAGAACAACAGGCTCCACATCTTTTCTTTTTTTTTTTTTCAAGGGATGGCATAGGAAATGACATGGATAGGAAGAAGCCACTGTTGACAATGTCTCCACAGCTAAAATAAGAATGACAGCTTGAAGAAAACAGACAATTCCACTGTGCAGTTTGCAGACCAATAAGATCGAACATCTGGAGGGCTATCCCCCAACTGCTGTGTGTTTTGCTCTTTATCTAAATAAACTCCACTTTTATCGCCAAAAAAAAAAAAAAAAAAGAACGAACATCAGTGGAAGTTGTAACTAATGTAATAAAATGCTGTTTAGGAAATACACCTACCAGAAATCGCTTCAGATTTCAGCATCTAATTTAACTGTTTCTAGACATCAAGCATCTTTGTTTTACTCCAGCTTGTCTAAATTAGGGATCGCAAAACGTTACATAACCCAACCATGCTTCCAAAGATTTTCGGAACGTACAGTTTAATGGGCACATTAATAAGAAGAGTAGATTTTCACATGCAAGATGCCCAAGTGTGCTTTAGCCCCGAGTCAAGAAGAAAGTAAAAAAAGTTCTTTCAATCCTGTGAGTTGTCGCCAACAAGCGAAGGCGAGAGGTTCAACACTACGACGAGCAAGTAACAAATTAAAAAAAAAAAAAAAAAAAAATTTCTTTTTTCTTTTTTTTTTTTCGTATATACACATGTAAGATTCTTAGGATTTGTAAATGGGCCCTGAAGTTTTAGTATTTGTAAATAGACCATTGTATGTTCTTTTTAATACCTTTCATGTCCCCAAAATCAATATTCCTAACAAGAATGGGCAGCCACCATCAGATTTGTGTTGGATTTTTTATATAATGACAGCGTTGCCCTTATTACATCCATCAAACAAAAATGAGTAAATTATTATTTACAAAAATACCATTATTTTATCTCAAGTCCCAATGGTTTCTCTCAATAACTATATCATGCACATGATCAAGGGTGGACCCAGATATAAGGGCCTAGGGACTGAAGCCTCCACCCAAATCTGAGAAAAGTTTTAAATTCCCCCCTCCCTGCAAATTCTAAAAATTAAGACATATTTTTTTTACATTTACTCCTTCCCCCAATATTTCTTTTACATAGAGCCAAACACCACCCCCTTGTAAATTCTAAAAAATAATATTTTTTTTTTCACATTTGCCCATTCTCCTAATATTTCTTTTACACATCAAGCATAATCATGTATTTCGAAACTTTCATGAATCCAACGGTGGGTCATGTATAGATTAGATAATTCATAACCAGTTACAAGTACAGGTGCTAATTGTCATCATGATCAATATGGATTTAATGAAATGAACTCTGTATTGATAGAAAAAAAAAAAAACTTTATGTAAGGTTATTCTCTCCCATTAAGTGCAATTGTTAATATTACATGCTTTATAAAAAGATTTGAGTCCAAGCTTTTGAAATTATACATATAAGGATAAATGAGATGGACAGAAGTGTCATTCCGCTCTAAAAACCTATGCTGGTTGGAAGCCTATTGATTTTGGGGACATGGAAGGTATTAAAATGAAGATGCAAGGGCATATTTACAAATACTAAAATCTCAGGGGCTTATTTACAAATCCTATAAACCTTAGGAGGTATATACAAAAAGCTCAAAAAAACATGAAGTGAATTCCATCTATGTGTCAAATGTCAACAATCAATTCTACAAGTTTAGAAATCTTCATTTGATTTCTCTTTCCAAAAAGTGAGAAAAAAGAGAGGAGTTTTCCAAATATACTTTTTGGTAAGTCAAAAAAACTAAATGAAATAGACATTTTTTAATCCAACGGTTTGCGGATTTTCACAAAAATCTCAAGATCCACAATGAACTAAGGCATAAAATTTGATGACCTATTTGTTCTCAACCTTCTAAAGAGGATCCATGGTGCGGATTGTGATTTTGAGGCCAACAAAAATCCAAAAACGTAGATCTAAAGTTCTGTCATTTTCACAAATATCTTGAGACCCATGGAAGATCAACAGTTCAAATTTGACCTCGTTACTGTGTTTGAGGTTCTTAAGATAGCCAATGGTCTAGCTCTTATTTAAGGGGAGTATAATTAGAAAAATAAATAGAAAAACAGATTGTTGTTTAACAATCAAAGCATTAATCATGACATAAATCAAAATCTAAACCTTAATAACCAACAAATCTATATCCAAAACACATAATATATAACGACCAAACGAAATCCTAATCCATCATAGTCAAGCCTACCAATCCATCCAAACCATCCCATCCAATCAGACTCCTTCGCTCATTTTGTCGCGACCCTGGACCGGGTCATCGGGCCTAATCCGGGATCGGGGCTAATTGTGATTGTGTATGAATTCATTTAAACCCAAAACGTATACGAGTCTACCAAAGAATGCAACTCATACACGCGATTTCCCACAGGTGTCCGCGGTGAGGATATCACATCAACATGAATATTTCTTTTATGTGCGAAAGCGTGTAGCAAATCTATTTCATACATTCATGTCCAAGATAAAAAGATTACACCTATTTGAAACTAGTATCAAAATGAGCAATGATCATTAGTGCTATAACCCCAAAAGAAAGTTAAAGTTTACAACAATATCATTTAGTTACATTTCCCCAAAATTAAAGGCCAACAAAGATCAATAAAATAAAGTATCAAGTTCCCCAAAATAATTGGTTAAATTCTATCCCAAAATATTACGCAGCTCAAGCACCAGGATGTCTAAACGATATCATCGGGGTGCCACTCAACTAAGCGTTGCGGTTCTCCGACCGCCTCCTCATGCTCCTCCTCGGGAAAGCCAACAACGGGACCTGAGTACCAAAACGAGGGTCAAACACGACGGTTTGACAAATGGTGGAATTATAAAACAATAATAGAATTTACCTTGGAAAGCATTTAAACCTCTTAAAACAATAATTCTCATAAAACAGAATGATCATTTGTTTGAAAACATAATTGCAATAGAAAACATGTAAGGTATCCAAAGAATGCAGGAAACAACAAGATGGCAACCACACGAAGCTAAGTCCTCTATCACCGAAGTGACATGAGCATATCGGGATGCTGACCTCAGTCACCGAAGTGAGGAGATGCAACATAAATAACATATACATATATATATATATATATAAATATGGGACATGACCACGGTAGCGAACCGAGCATCGGGAACCACAGTAGCAATCTGCGGCATCGGGACAATACCACGGTAATAACCGGGTAGCGGGATCCAAACTGCAGTTGGTGGGACGGGAAGGGGTCTCCAAGTCGGTGGATCAGACCGGCAAGGAAAGCCAAGCTTAGTGGTGCCAACTCATAGGTCAAATGACAAATCAAAACATGCATAAAACATATCAAGTGCATGTATGTAAACGGGCGGGACGGGATGCTCAAAGGCACAAGTATCATTCAAAACGGGAAGTGCATATCGGGATTAGCAAAAATGCTACAATTGCAAATTCAGTATTTTCGGGGATAGTAAATCATAATTCAAGAGGTTCGGGACAAATATCGGGATTAGAAATTCAATCAAAGTGAATAAAGGTCCCGCATGTCATATACAATAAGGATTGGCACTCCTTGAGTTTGGAAACATCTCGGGCTCTTTATACACCTTAGGATTTTCAAAACTTAAATGAAAACTTGTGATTTGATTTCTCTTCTCAATTGGTTACCACTCAATGGTTACTAGCTTTCCCATCACAATGGGGTTCCCAACAACCGTCCCTTAATCGAATAAACACTTCATTTTTGCTCACAGATTAGTCCCAGGTGAACAGTGCTTATCGCTCGAGCGGACGGAAGTTCGCTCGAGCGACGAGCTCTCTGGAATGAATTTCTGAGAGGTTCGTTCAAGCGGATAACGGGTTCGCTCGAGCGATCATGTTGGCTCGAGCGAATAAATGGTTCGCTCGAACTAACAAGGTTCTGTGACGCTATGATAAACTTTCTGGGGCAGTTCGCTCGAGCGATGAAGGAGTTCGCTCGAGCGAACCTGTTGGCTCAAGCGAACAATTAGTTCGCTCGAACGAACAAGGTTCTATGACGAGCCTGATACAATTCTGAGAGGGTTCGCTCGAGCGAATAAGGGGTTCGTTCGAGCGACCTATCTACTGGAATGGTTCGGAACCTATTCCGGACACTTCGCTCGAGCGACCACCAAGTTCGCTCGAGCGAACTGTTCAGAACTGGGTTCCGGGACAGTTCTGCTCCCATTTCATCTCCACTTCTTCCAATTCCTTTAGCCACAATTTCATTCCACATGAGAGGCCCTAATACCTTTCTCTATCCTCATTCAAGCTTCACATCAATACACCCATCATCATCCATCAAACAAACCCTTCTTCTTCTCCATCACAATCAACCATAAGAAACAAGAGAAACCATATCATAAGGGTTCAATCAAACTATCATTAAGCAATAAATGCAAACCAACAACCACATTTCCAAAATCATTTAATGAGCTAATAAGAGTCATTAATGCATTTTTAAGTCAATTCAATGCAATCCATAATAGAGTAAAATCATCAATGCATTTCACCCAAAATCATTAAGAGCTCAAAATAATCATACAACCACTTGCCTCAAGTCCAAAGTTAAGCAAGAGATCCTCTAACACCCTCTCAAGCACAAAATCCACAATCTCTACAAAAACCCCAAAACAAACCCTAAAATGGGTTAAACAAGGAAATAGGAAGAGAGAACTTCCAATAATGGAAATGGAGCTCCTCTAAGATCATAAGGACTCAAATCTAAGAGATTAGTGAGAGAGGTTACTTGGAAGGTCCTCTAATGGCAAGGTCTAGCTCAAAGCAAGTCTTGGAGATGGTGGTTTTCTTCACAAATAGTGTTAATGGAAAGCTCTCAAGATGGTGAGGAAGATGATGGAGTCCATTTCTCAAGAGATGCAAGGTGGGTGGGTGTTGCGATGATGGAAAGGCAAGAAGAAGAATTAGAACAAGGAGAAAACCCTAGGAGAAGAAAGTTGCTGGAAAAAGGAGAAGGAAAAGAGATGGGTTCTTTATATAAAAAAGAAGAGTGGGCTCCACCCCTAAAAAAAAACTTGAAAGGCTGAAATAGTAGTTTTCGGGACCTCGGATGAAATCGACGAAGAAGGAAGAAATGATCGTCGAAATTTCTAGTTTCCAAAAAGTATATGTTTCGCGGGTTTCGGGAATATCAAATATTTGGTCCAGATTTAGTGTAAAAAGACTGTTTTGCCCTCAATGCAATGAAAGTCGGGTTTGGGGATTCAGGACGGAAACGGGATCAACATGAAAGTTGTAGAAATTGATGCGATTAATAAAACGGGATAAACATACAAATCCAAATAATCTCAATTAATCCCCAAAGTACACGCAAAGTCATAAAGAGGGACCCCCAAAGGGCCCCACTAATCACAAAGGCACTCAAAATTTCCCAAAGCTATATCAAAGTTATTCTAAGCCCAATCTAAACCAAAACACACTAAACACACTTAGCACTAACACAACTTAATTAACACTAATTGAGGCCACTCGGGTCGGGGTCTGATGGACCCGATTCTTCCCTCTCTCCCGCTGCCTCCGCCCCGGGTCTTTCAGGGTACGGCGGAGGGGATGAGAAAAAAAGTAAAGGGTATCAACATTTTGTACGGGTATGCCAATTTCACTTTTCTACTTGGAATCTTGGAATGGTGATCCGAAGATCCACCTTCACAAGTAGAAAGGGGAAATAAAACTTTTTCTAGTTTCCCATTGCACACATATTTTAAGAAAAGAGACAAAGGTTTTTTTTGTATATGCCGTGAGAGGCGATTTCATTTGTTTGTCGTAAAAGGCGATTTTGCCGTAAAAGGCGATTTACAAATCTTATCCATTATGAAAGACAAGAATTGTGATTTTTTGTCTCTTAAAAAAAAAAATACAAAGTACAAAAGGAAAAGCAAGAAAAGGGATCTAACTTCTCATTCGATTGTGGGGACACGTTCAGATCGACGGTCGCGAGCCATGTATGGGCTCCGCCGTCGTCCATGTAGATGAGAACATGATTCTTGGATTCTTGGCTTGACTTTTTAACCTCAGATTTTTAAAGGATAAAGACCAAGAGAAGGTCTTATATTCGATAAAAAGCTAAGTAAACAGGATGAAAAGCCATGTTTTAGCCATGTTGGTAGAAGAAGGGAGGTCCTTGGGGGGGTGGCCCCCCAAGGGTGCTTCAATCACCTTTTGGTGGTCTTGCAGTAGAGTTGCAGGAGTTCTGGATTTTCTGGGCAATTCTCTGGACTTCGAGTGAATTTCTCTTGCGATTTCTTTGGATTTTTCCCTCCCCTGTTTTTCCCTTTGGAATGCCCTCCTATTTATAGGCCTTTGGTAGTCATTTAGGAGGGTTTATGAGCATTGAATGCATTAATGCTCATAATGGGAGGAGTTACAAGTTTTAAATTATTTGTTTTGTAACTCCTTTTTCCTTGAATCTGATTGGCTGATGGAGAATAATGAGCTTTTAATTGCCTTTAATCTCCATCATGGGAGGAGTTTCATGGCTTTAATGCCATAAATCATTTGACTTGTAACTCCCATTTGCTTGCTTTTGATTGGGTCGTCCAAAATAATGAGTTAATGACCGCATTAACTTTTCATAAAATGGGTCATTTAACCTCATTAATTGGTCGCCAAGTCGCTTGAAGAGTCGCGGGCCGCACCGCGTCTTTTGGAATTCTTCTTGCGATGATCGCCTGCGGATCCACATGTTGTTTGATGTCGGATGGCGATGCAATTTCAGACATTGATTAATGTCAACGTGCCGGCAACATCTGTCCTGTCGATTTCATGATCGGGCAGGCAGAAAGTGTGCTTTCTTTGTCGGCCGGTTGGCGATTTCGAGGCATCTAATGATCATCCAATGATTTCGGCGGCGAATCCGTGATGTTGACGAAGATCGACGGATTTCATGCACGAAAAATCAGATTTTGGAAAAATCACAGGGGCCAATCAACTCAAAACGCGAAAAGGACCTGAAAAAGGGGTCTTCCGGCGACTTTTGGGTCGCCGGAACTCCATGGTCGCCGGCGACCATGGGCCTTGGGCCCATTTGTTGGTCGTCGTCCGGTCGCCTTTTCTCCGCCGTTTTTCGACCTTTTTTGCTTCTTTTTTTCTTCTGTATTTTTCCTGACATTTCCCTTCATTTATTGGCTTGATTCTCCTGAAGAAAACCCGATGAGAAGCCATGCAAATCAGAGAACAAAGTTTCCTATTTTTTTGGAAAGCCGAAGACTTTGTTGTGCGGTATTTGCCGATTTTTGTCAAGCGTTGAAACTAGGCCAAACGATGTCGGAATGACCTGAAATTCGACGTGGAGCTTCTTGAGCAGTAAATAAGACTAACCATGGAGCTTCTTGAGCAGTAAATAAGACTAACCATGGGCTTTGGTTTGAGTTTTGAAGCCTTTTTGGGTCCCGCAAATGCTCGCCTTGATTTCGCCTCGAGGAAAATGCCGAGCTTTGAAACTAGGCCAAACGATGTCCGTTTGACTTAAAATTTGACGGGGAGTCTTTTTAGCAGTAGATAGGACCAACCATAGGCTTTGGTTTGAGTTTTGAAGCCGTTTGGGGTCCCGCAAATGCTCGCCTTGATTTCGCCATGAGGAAAATGCCGAGCTTTGAAACTAGGCCAAACAATGTCCGTTTGACCTAAAACTTAACGGGGGACCTATTGGAGTCATTTTGAGATAATCCATTAGCTCCAATTTGAATGCCATGATTCCGGGGTGCTCCGCCGTCGGCAGGCCTGATTTTCCTTCAGAGCGTCGAGGTCGGGTCAAACGTTGTCGGAATGACCTGAAATTTGGCATGGAGCCTTTTGGAGGTATTCTGAGACCATCTGTAGGCTCTGATCGAAGTTTTGAAGTTTTCAACACTGTCGTTGCCGGGAGCTCCTGTCTGGCTGTCGGAGGAGTGAAGTTAGGCCAAATGATGTTGAAACGGCCCAAAACTTCATGTGTACCCCTCTTTTGGCTGCTTTGAAAGACCTTGCAGTTTTTGTTTGACTCTGACAAGATCTGATGCTTGAAGTGACACCTTCCTATTTATGGCAGGATGTGGCTCCATGTAGCTTTTGGTGTTGAAGGGACATAGTGATATTTTTGGTGTCAACA